>CAUYLG010039475.1:47500-161742 GCA_963573385.1 Cacajao melanocephalus
TAAAACCATCACATGTCATGAGAACTCACTCACTATCACAAGAACAGCATGGGGAACTGCCCCATGATTTAATTACCTCCACCTGGTCCCTCCCTTGACACATGGGGATTATAGGGTTTATAATTCAAGATGTGACTTTGGTTGGGACACAAAGCCTAACCATATCATTCTGTCCTGGCCCTTCCCAAAGCTCATGTCCCTTTCACATTTGAAAATCAATTATGCCTTCTCAATAGTCCCCCAAAATCCTAGTTCATTCCAGCATTAACTCAAAAGTTCAAGCCCAAAGTCTCATCTGAGACAAGGCAAGTCCCTTCTGTCTATAAGACTAAAATCAAAAGCAAATTTGAAGGGGAAGGGGAAGCAAGGCACCTTCTTCACAAGGCAGCAGGAAGGAGAAATGCAAGGAGAGAAGGTGGAAGGGCTCCTTATAAAACTCACTCACTTTCATTAGAACAGCATGGGAGAAACACCACCCCTGTGATTTAATTACCTCCACCTGGTCTCTTCCTTAACACTTGGGGATTGTAATTCAAGATGAGACTTGGGTGGGAACACAAAGCCTACCATATCAAATGCCATCTGCACTTGGCTTATGGCCTGCGTTCATTTTCAAAGCCAGCAATGGCCAGTGGAGTTCTTCTCATGTTGCCATTTTTACTGCCTTGTCACCTATTTAAGAAAAATGGTAATTACTTTGGGCCTGCCTGGATAATCCAGTATAATCTGTTTATTTTAAAGTCACATGACTAGTAACCTTAATTTCATCTGCACTTAATTTCCCCTTGCCATTCAACAACCTAGTCACAGGTTCCAGGGATTAGGATGTGGACATCTTTGTGTGTCTATGCATGTGTGTGTGGGTGGGGGGGAGGTGGGAGGGAATTATTTTGTCTACCTAGGGCAATAAAGAACAGCTGCCTTCATTACCTTCTCCCTATTACAGGTTCTATACCTTGGTGCTTTCAGCATATATTATTTCTAGGTGTCAAGGGCTATCTCATGCCCTGATATTATACTCAAATCCTAATCTGGGGCCATTGAGGCCAAAATTTCAGTTTCAAAATAAGTCTAAGAACAGCTTTTCACAAAACTCTATTCTGTAGGATATTAAAAAGACTATATTAAGCAAAAGTGTTCATAGTCAAATCAGACTGAGAACGCAGATTAAGCAAAAACAAACACTGCCATTTATTTGCTGAAAGATTTCTAACTGCCTTTACCAATATGCATTGTGGTTCTCCATGAGGGATACCATAGTATACAGGGCCTTTCAAATTTATTTGGCTACAGAAAGCCTGTTAATACAGAGCATTTAATGGGGCTAATGACCTGTGGAACACACTGTGAGACATTTTGGTATAAAAGCATTGTGGAGTACTGTAGAAAATTAGGAGTCTCTCTTGGCTTAAGAATCCATAGGAAATTGATTTCTAGAGTTCCCAACATTTTATTGCCGAGGTAGTTCCTAAAACAAATGAATCATCCTTTGGGAACCACAGGTAATTTTGCTACTTAGTAACGTTCGTAGCAGGAGATCGTAGGAGGCTGGCTTGATAGCTCCTTAATTCAACTTGTTCAAAATGAAACTTACTGTCTTCTTGCTCCCTCTCCCCAATTTACCTTACTGTTAGGGGCTGAGTTATGTCCCCTAACATTTATATGTTGAAGTCCTAACCTTTAGTACTTCAGAGTATGACTGTATTTGGAGGCAGGGTTTTTAAAGTGGTCATTAAAATGAGGTTATTAGAGGGAACCCTAATCCAATATGGCTGGCGTCTTTATAAGGGGAGGAGACCAGGGACAGAGGGAAGGTACCAGGTACCAAGTGAAGACACAGCGAGGAGTTGGCCATCTACAAGCCAAGGAGAGAGGCCTCCTTGCTGACACCTTGCTCTCAGACTTCTGGCCTCCAGAATTGTGAAAAAATATGTTTCTATTGTTTAAGCCACCAGTCTGTAGTACTTTGTCATAGCAACCCTAGCAAACTGAGATACCTGCCTTTTTACCTTCTTTCTTTCTATTTTATCAAAGGTACCCTCGCCTGTTTCCATTGTTCTTATATCCAATGTATTTCTAAGCTTTGGCCTGTTTTCCTCTCTGTATTGTCAGTCTCATCCCATCTTCTCTATCACCGTGCCTACCACGCTTGCATAGGCGGTCCTTGCACACCAGCCTTTTTTTGAGATTGGTCGATATTCCAATCCATGCTGTCTTTCTTTACTGCCACCCGCCTTCCTAGCACACCAATGCCATCATGTTGTTTCACTGCCTCTAAAGAGAATGGCTTCCTGCTGCACACCCCGTTAGTAATAGTTTACAGTCCTATCTGGTCCTGCCTTAATTCCCCCTCCAGTCAGCACCTGGGCCTCTGGGGATACAGTGGGATTTATTCCTGCTGCCTTCCCTACACTCACAGGCATCTCTCTGCCCAGAGCGCTCTCCTTCCTCCTTTTTACCTATTCAGATCCTTCTACCTTTTAAGACTTGGCACCTGTCTCCCTGCTGCCCTTAAGTTTTCCAATCCATGTGGGTGTGCTCCTGCTCTCCCACAGCACTCATTGTGCTGTGCTGAAATACAGCTTTTCTCAACAAAAATAAAACGGGCATTCCCAAGATTATCAGAAGAAAGAGAATGAGCTGGTGGAAAAGAGCATCCAGTTCCCCATCCTAGACTACATCCCTGAAAAATCACTTTCTCCTTGGGATTATTCTCAAATTGCTGTTTCTGCAATCATGCCGGCCTTTCCTATAAAATCCTGGCTCCCATGTGGAAAGATGACCCCTTATATAAACATCTTTTACAATTCCTGCATAAACATCCTACAGATTCCCTGAGAAAATGCATTTTTTTAAAGTTGCAAAAAATGCAACTCTTTTCCTAGTTTACTGACAAGTAAGAGATGAAATTAAATGCATCGATAAAATATAGTTGATCCCTTAGGATTGTAGACCAGGCTTGCCAGCCTGGGGTCCTGAGGAAAATCACAGGCTTACAAGGTCCTCTCTTGTTGGCTCCTGGCATGATTCTACAGGAGAAAGCTTGCTTTGGTCCCTTCTACTCTGGTTAGTCACCTCAGTGTTCAGATCAAAGGGGAGGTGCTGGGTTCTTTTTCTTGGACACACAGATTTGAAGAACTGCCTCTATTCACATTACTGACACTGAGAATGATTTCTCCTTTCTGGTAAACACATATGCTGTGCCTATAGCCTTCTGAGACACAGCCTGACACTTGCAAAACCACAAAAGGATGATATTACTGCGTGACACACTGACCCTGAGGATCACGAGGCACTAGCCTATGGCAATGGACATTGGTGAAGGTCCGTTCTCTTTTATGCACAAGTCTTGATTGCACAAACTCAAGTGTAGGGCAACCTGACTATGACAGTTGTCATTTTATTCTTTGTCAGAATTGATTTGGTAGATGTATTAGTTTCCTATTGCTGCTATAAAAGTTACCATCAACTTGGTGGCTCAAAACAACCAAATTTATTACGCAGTTCCATAGGTTAGAAATCTGAAAAGGATTGGCAGGACTGTGTTGCTTCTGAAGACTCCAGGGGAGAATCCAATCTTTGCCTTTTCTAGCATCTAGAGGCTGCCAGCATTCCTTGGCTCATTCTCCGTCTTCAGATTCAGCAGAACATCTTCTAATCTCTCTTTCTTTCTGCTTTGTTACCCTTTCCCCACTCGGCTCTCATCATCACATTACCTTGACTCTGACCTCCCTCCCTCCCTCTCATATGGACTCTTGCGATGGCATTTGGCCCACCAAAATAATCCATGATAATCTTCCCACTCTAAGGTCTTCTAGGTAATCACATCTGCATACACAGGTTCCAGGAATTAGGGTGTGGACATATTTGTGAGCCCAATAACCTGTCTACCAGAGTGGACATGAATTGATAATAAGTGGCCTCTTCTACCCTCAGCTAATACCTTCAAACAGGATGACTATCCAGAAAAGTACAGTCTTTTGAGCAAGTTTGTAGAAGTAGTTGAGTTGTACAATCTCAAATTATAATCTATTGTTATATATGTGTGTGTATTTATATATATATGTATATAATGTATATTTTTTATTCACCAAAACATCTATCCCTGTACAAAGCATATGCTTCATAAGGTGTTATAAAAGTATAATGAACTTAACAAAAATCTAACAGGATATAGTAGAGAGAAAAGACTTATCATCTCATTTCTTTTAACCATTGTTAAGTGGAAACTGATGAATAAATAAGAAATAGAGAAGAATATGTATTGTGTTAAAAGACAGATGTACTAAATGTTGTTTTGCAGGGCTGAGGGGAGAGTAGTTACCTTGGAATAGCTTGTAAGTTTGAAGTATGTGAGAAAGTATTTTTTTCTACTTTTTAAAATGAACACACTTACACTAGGGAATATTATTTCCAGAATAGCACAGATCCACTCAGAACTGCAGGATAAATGAAACAGTAAGAAGAGTAGTTAAACGATGATTAAAAAACAGCATGGCAGGATTTAAACCTGCAGATTAAAGATGAAAAGTTTTGCCAAAGACTATCAGGTAAGACATCTGCTCCTTCACGTGAAAGAAGCCGCAGAGCACAAGATAGTTCTTAGAAAGTGCTTGTTCTGGATAAGAATCTTAATTTTCACTTAGTCAACAGAATAACTAGTAAAGATTGAGGAAATGCATCCTGAAGTTTCTTGGTAGATAACATTTACTTGGCATAAAGCTCAGCAGAAATAAAAGCTTATCAATGTAACCGTGCATGATTTCTAAGTTAGGCACTGCTCTGTGATCTTTCCCAATCAAACTGAATTGATAGCTTGTCTGGGTCTCAAAAACTACCTAAGTTAATTACAATAATATTTATTGGTGTTAGATATTTTGATGTGAGGGTGGCTCCACCCAAGCAAGTCAGGAGGAAAATGGATCTATGCTTTGAGTGGACAATGAAATGTTTTAACTCCATCCTGTGAAACCTTATTTATTTTTTATTCCATTTATAGTTCAGTAGTGTGCCTTGAAGAAGCATGGGGTGATTTATAAAAAGGAGTCTGAAACTTTGGGGGTCACAACGATTTGGGGTAACAATCTGGCTCTTGACATTACAAGTTGGGTAATAGTGAATAAGTCTACCCTGCCTTTCTAAGCCCAAGTGACCTTATGTTTAGAAAGAAAATAACTCTTTTTCCAAAGTCTATTGTGAGGATTTCCTAAGTCAATTTAGCAAAGCAAGTTCTCTGTGCAGGCTGATGCTTACTACTATTGACAATGAATGTATTTCCTTAACATCTTATAGAAAGTTTGGTATTACTGGGTATGTTAGAGACAGAGATAGTGATAGCCTATAAAATATCAAAGGGGTTCTTGACTGGGAACTCATTTCCAGTTCACCCTTTTCTCTCATGAAGGCTTATTGTTCAGGAAGGTTCTCAGTTGAATGCAGGGAAAGAGGTCAGCTGCTGCACAGATCATCTGGTGGTAAGCCTGCGTCCTGGGAAGCAGAGCACACGTAACCCCCAGGGGTTTATGAGAAAGGGTTATTGAGAGAAAAAGAGATTTTTCTCTTAGATACCTAATGCAGCTGAAAGATGTGAGAAATGCTTGTCCAACTTAAAAAATAAAATAATCTGCATTATGAGAGGGCCCAAGGGTATTACTTATTTCCACTGGGCAGCTGGAATAAATTACACTACACAAATTGGCTTTTGAAGTGCCCACCTTCTGCAGCGATGGAGTGAAGAGCAGCAAGAATTTGTGCCCTTTCATTTTGATCCATCTCTTCTCTGTTGTGGAGCCTGTAATAAAAATATACAGAAGCTATTTTGGGGATGAAAAGGGAAATCTGGAAGATCAAAAGTTGAGTCTGGGGTTTGCTGTTTTCAACTTACCCATACATGAGTTTAAAGATATCACTTTTCCCCATGAAAACCTCATGGTAGCCTCAGTATTTTGTCAAGGGATCATTTGGAATACTGGATCATATTGAAGGACCATATCGAAGACTACATATTGGCAGAATGGAATGCAAAATGTTAACAATTGCTTATGTTTGTAAATACTTTATTTGCCTTATTTATTTATTGCTTTATTTATTTCTTAATTTGACAGTTCATCAGTATTTGAGCATCTTCCCTGTGTGGCCTCTATTCTGGGGCTGAAGAACGCAAGTGTGAAAAAAAATCTTTTTCTGCTGTCTCAGTCCTGTTCTTTCTGTATCATTTTATCTGTATTCTCCTTCTTTCCCTGACTTCTGAGATGTTGGATGATCTCATGACTCAGCCCGCAGACCTCTTCTCTTCCTTATCTCTATGTCAGGAGTTGGCATTTTTTTTTTCTGAAAATGACTATATTAAAAATTTCAGGCTTTTGCAGGATGAACAGTCTCTGTCACCAATTACTCAGCTCTGCCATGGTAGCACAAAAACATCCACAGACAGTGTCTCAATGGATAAATGTGGTTGTGTTCCAATACAGCGTTTGAACAAAAACAGGAAGGTGCCCTGATTTAGCTGCAAGCCGTAGTTCATGTAGCCCGATCTAAGTAATCTCAAGCCTATGCTTTAATGCCCTTTAAATTCCAGTGATCCATCAATGTGTAACACAGGCTCCAGCTGTGTCTATCCAATTGCCTTCTGAATATCTCTACTCGGATATGATTAATTCCACTCTCAAACCTAACATTCCTAAGAAAGAATTTCTGATTCCCTCCTCCCTGTGCAAACCTGATCCCTCCCTAGCATTTCTCACCTGGCTAAATAACATGTTTGTCCCATCCAGTTGCTCAAGCCCAAATGAGTCATCTTTATTTTTTGCTTTTTGTAACATTCCTTCACCAATTCATCAGAAATGCCATTGGCTCTACCTTTAAAATACATCCTAAATCTGACTGCCTGTCACCGTCCCTGCTTCTACCTCTCTACTCCAAGACATAATCCCCTCTTGTCTGGACTCCTTCAGTAGCTTCTTAAGGGCTCTCCTTTCTTCCACTCTTACCCTAATCCCAAGCCAGAAAAATACCATTAAGGCTTCCTACCTCCTTTGCAGTTTTAAATCCTAATATTTCTATTATGGTTCTAAAGCCCCATGTTGTCTGTTTCCTGACCTTCTCTCTCCCATATTTTCTACAATTCTTCACTTCTTGCTGTTTGTCACACTGGCCTTCTTGCTGCGTCTTCAACCAGCAGAGCCTGCTGCTATCTGACCTTTGCACTTGCTTTCCCCTCTGCCTGGAAAGCTCCTCCTTGAGGTAATTGCATGCATCTCTCTCCCACTTCCTCAGCACGGCCCTACCTGACCACCCACCCTAATAAAATAACAGCCTCCTCATTCTCTCTCTATTGTAGATTGCTAGGAGCAACAGTGTGACTGACACTATATTGAACATGCATTAGTATATTATTTGCCTCTTCTACTAGAACGCAATCTTTGCAAGTCAGGGACATCCCCATTTTGTTACTGTGATGTCCCTGTTTCTAGAAGAGTAGGTGGCATGTAGCAGGTATTCAGTAAATATATGTTGACTGTCTGAATAAATAAATGAATAAATAAGAAAAGACAAATATGTTTCTTTTCCTTATAATGCTTATAGTCCAGTGGGGTGATTCAGAGAAGTCAGTAGTCAAATAGCATGGGAAGATCCTTAATAAGAGTGGGACAGGGGTCTCTGGAACTCCATGCTGCTCCTAGATTTTGCTTGCCAGAATAACCTTTTCAGAGAATGCAGAATCTTAATTGAGAACTTAATGATGAATAGTAGTTAACCGTGTTATGCAAGGCATGGACCTTTGGGTGTGCTATGATTGAGAGAAGGCAGGGAAGCTGAGCTAACTAAAAAACTGAATGTGATTTTTTGCATTACCCCTCTCTTATCTTAATTAATATTTAATGCCTATTTTTACTAATCTTCAGCTAAGGAAATGGTTTACCTAACTCATAATATTGTATGTCTGATCATTGTGTTAAAATTGTCTTTGCCAAGACAAGAGCTATGAAATTGGTGACATTTATAGTGGTCAAAATTTTCTGTTGGTAACACACTGGGAGGTCACATCTCCTATGTGGTAAGGCCCTGGGGCCATGATTCAGATGTGATAATTTCCTTCATTCTCTGTCCTCACTTTAATGAATCATTCTGTCCTGTAGAGATTCAATTGTCTTGGATTGTCATGGTAACCTTACCATAATGGGGAAAAAAGCCCAAACTTTAAGAAAAACAAGATTAATAAGATTAAGCCATCATTCTTTCTCCTGCTTTGCCAGAAATACAATTTCATCACACTTTTCACTTGCAAAGTGTACACCACAAGATTTTCTTTCAATTTAAATGTGCCAGTGCTTTTAGCATGTCCACATTCTCATTTCAAGCTTTGTGAAATTGGCAGGGGTGGGAATTATCCCCATTTTACTTGGGAGAAGTTGTTTTCCTTTCTCCTGGTGATGGCATCCCTTAGCACCTGTTTGAAAACCCGAAAAGAATTAATTAATGAGACACTTCACATGACAAAATATTACATAATGGTCTCTAAAGTAGAGCTGTAATCATAATAATTGCCCACAATAGACAGTGGTACTTTTCAGTAATTTCAGGAATGGTTCAAGACGGGTATTCACAGCCAGACTAGGCAAACCCATGCTGTTCATTTCAAACACATGGTATGAGGATTGTAAATTACATCAAGCCATTCAATTTTACTTCTGACCTGCTGAAAAGATATGGGGAACACTTCATATTCAGTCTTTCAAAAGCTGCATCACTCTTTTAGACAAGTGATGTCAACTCATATGTCAGTGTAATGGATCACATATGAATCTCTAAAGAAAAAAATTATTGGACATGCAATTGGTAAGGCAATAGGGGTAGAGTATGCTTAAACTAATAAAAATAAACTGTTTTAAAAATGAGAATGGCTCTTAGTTATTTTATTTATATTAATTTAAAAACAGATTCCGTGGATTTTCGATAACACTTCTACCGCCAATTCATTTATGATCATTGTTACGAACCAAATTGTGTCCTCTCAAAATGTATATGTAGAAGCCCTAATCCCCAGTGGGACTGTATTTAGAGATAAAACCTTTAAAGGGGTAGGGTAGGTAAAGGTAGTTCCCTAACCAATGGGACAGGTGTCTTTAGAAGAAAAGGAAGAGATACCAGAGAGCTCTCTCTCTCTCCACCATGTGAAGACACAGCAAGAAGGCTGCTGTCTGCAAGACATGAAGAGAAGCCTCACTGGAAACCAACCCTGCCAGCACCTTGATCTTGGATTTCCAGTCTCCAGAACTGTGAGAAAATAAATTTCTTGTGTTTAAGCCACCCGCTATGTGGTATTTTGCTATGGCACCCCAAGCAAGACTAATATAATCATGTTGGGGATACAAAGTACATACAGAATATGAGACTTCCTATCAAGGACCTTATGTCACAGGTTTAATATACTTACACAGATTCAAGAGTAATATGCTGATTTTCTGAACGCTAAGATATGACAGATTTTTTCTATATATCTTAATTATAATCCCAAAAAGTTACAAATGAAATCCCTGGATGGTTCTCTTCTGAATATTTTGAGATACATCTGATTGTTGACACAGGGGCCACAAGAAGGGACCAACTGTCTGATTTGGGACTTTTGGTGCTAAAACCAGGAATGTTCCAGACAAACTGGTACAAGTTGGGCACTCTGGGAAAGGCCTGTGTCTTAGTCATCATGGTCACTGGGCAAGTGAGTCTAGAGAGGTGGGATTTGTAATAGGGATTTTTAGTCAGGGTTTTGTCAGGGTTGAATACTCAGACCCATTTTTTAAGAGATATTTTAATGCAAAGAATTGCATTAATATGGAATTCTTGACTAGGAAACTGAAAAGGCAAAACCCCCACAAATATAGAGTAGTGTGTAGAGTAGCAACTTCAAGAAACAGCACCCCTGGGCTTGGGAATAAAAGAAATAAGTTGGAGTTACTAAAATTTAGATGCTTAGATGAGTGGTGCCATTGAGCTGGGACCTAGAGTCCTGAAAAGGAAGTACTACCTGCTGGTTGGTACAGACTCTGCCTGGGACCAATGGGGCTAGCTGTGTAAATGGAAAAATTGCAACTGGAACCAATGTCACTACCAGAGTGAAATGCCACTGGCAAGATGAAGGCGATTTGCTTGAGTGATGGTGATATGAGCAGAAGTCCAAGAGAAGGACAGTGTCTCTTTTTATTCCTCAAGGCTTGCAGTCTCTTTCTGAATCCCCTTTGAAAGAACCCAACAGGAAGCAGCCAGCAAAGCAGACACTGGCTTACAGAGTCCTAGTCCAGCAGCATAAAAGAGAATATAGAAGGATTGGTGTGCGTTGAGACGCTAGCTTAGTAACTGGCTTCAGGGGTAGAGGGTGGTTAATGAAACACAAGAAAAGTGTTCAAAAGGTGCTGGACAGCAACAGATATGACAAATATCCACTGCAAACTGATAATCTGTTACAAAGCCTCTGTACGCTATGCCAAGAAAGGAGGGCTGAGGCACCCTTAGCCAGCAGTCAAAAAAATGCAGCTGGTTAGAAGCTGAAGAGATAGCAGCAGCAAGAAGTGTCAGCTGGCAACAAAAGAGGAGGCAAGAATTTAAAAGCTAAGTACTGCTGAGGATATCATGTGTGGAAGTAGACAGTCTGTTTGTTTCAATACCCATTAAAAGTAACAGGGAGAGAAGACAGGAGCTACTTTTGTGCCAGGTACCATGCTAAGTCATTTAATGTGCTATGATGGAGGCATTATTTACCATTTTATGAAAGAGGAAATAAAGTCATAAAGAGATGAATTATCATGATCTAGGTCAAATCCTTACATCGCTTGTGGAGCAAGAATTTGAATCCAGGTTTGTCTGGCTTAACACATTGCAGTAATCAATGCTTATAACAGTGATCTTAAAATAACAACAAGCCCTCTGCTCTGTAACTTCTTCTCTTTTTCCCACTCCCACAGAAAGGAGGGATCCTGGTAGGTAACAAAGGAAAGAATGGAACAACAATAGACATAAAAATTAGGAGAAAGAAAAATTTCACTATCAAGGAAACACAGGAAGTTCTCCAATTTTCTAGGTCCATGGGTATGAGATTCCTGACTGGAGGAGTTAAATGATATGAATCTAATAGTCTTGGAGGAGGCAACTTTATTGGAAAGTTTTCTTCCTGGTGAATTGACGTCGGAGAGGTGTTGTTCTTAGTTTTTGCTCTAATTTTAATTGACAAGATTAGATAGGGACCCAATTTTGTGCTGGATTTATCTTCCACAAAGGAAGCAGAAGCTAGAAGACTAAGACCAGATTAAAATGAGCTCTGTGGAATAGGCTTTAGAGACCTCGTTCCACCTAGCGCTCTGAGCTCTAGGTAAAGATGAATCGTAAGTTTCTACATTGGCCAGTCCATGCCACTGTGGTAGGATTCTTAGTCTATTTTCTGTTGCTATAACAATGCACAGACTGGGTCATTTATAAACAATGGAAATTTATTTGGTTCACAGTTCTGCAGGCTGGAAAATCCAAGAACAGGATGCCAGCATCTGGTCAGTGTCTTGTGAGGGCCTTCTTGCTGCATTAATAGATGGCAGAAGGGCAAGAGAGTGCATTCAAGAGCAGGGGAGTACCCATTCCCAAAAGCCCCCTCTTTTAAAGGCATTAAACTTACACATGTAGACAGAGCCCCCAAGGGCTAATCACCTTGTAAAGGCCTCATCTCTTACTACTGTCACAATGGCAATTAAATATCAACATTAATTTTGGAGGGGGCATGAAAACTATACCATTTTCCCCTTGGACTCTCAAAACTCATGTGCTTCTCGCGTACAAAATACATTAATTCTATCCCAACAGCCCCTAAAGTCTTAACTTATGTCAGCACCAACTCAAAAGTCCAAAGTCTTATCTAAATAAGATACAGATGCAACTCAAGGCATGATTCATCCTGATGCAAATTTCCTGCAGCTGTGAGCTTATGAAATCAAAACAAGTTATCTACTTGCAAAATACAATGATGGGATGGGCATAGGATAGACATTATCAATCCAAAAAGGAAAAGGAGGCCAGAAAAGAGGGATAACTGGTCCCAGTTAAGTCCAAAACCCAACAGGTTGATCAACATTACATTTTAAGACTCTAAAATAATCTTCTGTGACTCCATGCCTCACTCCTGGGCACAGTTGGTGGGAGTTGACCCCCAAGGACTTAGGCAGCCCTGCCCCTATGGCTTTGCTGGACTCTGCCTACCCAGTAGCTCTCATAGGTTTATGTCTCTTGTCTGCATCTCTTCCAGGCTGGCATTATATGCTGCTGGCCTTACAGCTCTGGAGTCTCTGAGGTAGCCTTATTCCCACAGCTCCACTAGGCAGTGCCCTAGTGGGGACTCTCTGTGTTGACTCTGACCCTGTATTTCTGCTTGGCATTGTTCTAGCAGGGGCTCTCTGCAGTGGCTCTATCTCTGCCACAAGTCTCTGCCTAAACCCCCAGTCTGTCTACCATGTCATTTGCAGTCTAGCTGGAGACAGCCATGCCCTTTCAGCTCTTGTATTCGGTGTGTCTGTAGGATTAGCACCACATAGATGCTTCCAGTCTTACTTCTCATACCTTTCAAAGTGGTGGGTCAAGCTGCACATGTGCATACTTGAGCCATGGCTAGAGTAGCTGAAGAATGCTGCACTGAAATGTTAGAAGCAGTCTTGAGGTAGCCCTTGGCAATAAGTCCATGGAGGATATCCTGGATTCTTTTCCTCAAACCACTCTGCCCTGCTGCAGCTCTGCACCTGTGATGGGAGCATATCCTTGAAGATCTTTGAAAGACTTAGAGGTCTTTCTTTTACTGTCTTGGTGAATAGGACCTGTCTGCCTTTTATCAATACTAATCTCTTTGGGAAATGGTGGTTTGACCACACCCTTAGTTTGCTCTCCTTAGTGTGCCTTTTCACTGTTTACATGACCAGGCTGTGGCTTTTCCAAATCTTTTGTTTCATCTTTAAGCCATTTCTTTCTAGTCATATTTTACTGTATGTGGATAAAAGTAGCCACCGTGCTTTGCTGCACAGATATTTCTTCTATCAGAAATCCTAATTCATCACTCTTAAGTTCTGCATTTCATGAAGTCCTTGGGCATGGACAAAACTGAGCCAAATTTTTGTGCAATTGTATAATGAGGATGACTTTTATTTCATCTTTCAATACTTGTTCCTCATTAGAATGGCCTTTTCTGTCCATATTGCTACCAAAATGCTGACCGTGCCACTTAAATAATCTCTAAGAAGTTCAGACTCTTCCTACAGCTCTCTCTTGTTCTGAGCCCTCATCTGAATCACTCTTAATTCTCCATTTATAATAATATAAGCTTTTTCTAGCTGCTCCTCCAAACTCTTCCGGTCTATGTTCCAAAGCTCTTTCCACATTTTCAGGTGTCTATTACTGTAATAATCCCACCTCTCAGTAATCGTTTTCTCCTAGGCTGTTTTCTGCTGATATAACAGAATACCACAAACTGGGTAATTTATAAACAACAGAAATTTATTTGGCTCATAGTTTTGGAGGATGAGAAGTCTAAGAACATCATTCTGTCACCTGCTTGGCATCTGCTTGCTGTGTTATAACATGGCAGAAGGGCAACGGTGCATAATATGGTTTGGCACCGTGTTCCAACCCAAATCTTACCTTGAATTGTGGTTCCCATAATCCCCATGTGTCAAAGGTGGGATCAGGTGGAGGCAATTGAATCATGGGGGCAGTTTCCCCCATGCTGTTCTCACAATGAGTTAGTTTCACAAGATCTGATGGTTTTATAAGCATCTGACATTTCCTCTGCTTGCACTCACTCTGTCCCACTGCCCTGTGAAGAATGTGCCTGCTTCTTTTTTGCCTTCCACCATGATTGTAAGTTTCCTGAGGTCTCCCAGACATGCTGAACTGTGAGTCAATTAAACCTCTTTCCTTCCTAAATTACTCAGTTTTGGGTATTCATAGCAGTGTGAGAGCGGACTAGTATAGTGCATGAAGGCAAAAGAGAATCTACTCCCCAAAGCCTCCGTTTGAAAGGAATTGAATATACCCATGGGGGTGGAGCCCTCATGGCCTAATTACCTCTTAAAGGCTCCATTGCTTAATACTGTTACAATGGCAATTAAATTTCAATGTGAGATTTAGAGGGGACATTAAAATCATAGCATTAAATCCTCTAGAGTTAAGAAAGCCATCTGGCTACAGTACACATGAACTTGAGTGTGGTGGCAAATACTGATGATGGGTAGATGCAGAAAAGAGTCATTTACCATTATGCTTGCTAACTCCATTTAAGAAAGCAGGGAAGGGTAAACCATATTTTAGAATTATCTCACAACCATGTATTTGGTTATTAAATTCATGACAGATCATATGTAAGGTCACAAAACAAGTTTTGACAAATTTAAGAAGATTTAAATAATATCAAATATCTTTTTCTGAACACAATGGTATAAACCTAGAGATCAATAATAAAAGAAATTTCAGAAAATACATAAATATGTGAAAATTAAACAACAGGTTCCTGAACAATCAATGCGTTTGCTATCAAAAAGATCATGAGATATACAGAGGAGTTAAAGAGAAAACTTATTTTCCAATAAAATATGACTGACAAATCTGGTTACCTTGACCTGGGAGAAACCAAGAGTATGTACTCCACTAACAATGGGAAAAATTTGGCTTTTATACCTTGCAAGATTTGCTTAGCACACATAGTCAGCTAGGAGTGGGGAGTTTTAGGAATATTTACAAGGGTGAGCCAATATTTGCATAGTGAGAAAACATATAGGAAACATACATAAAAGCCATGTTCACTTTGGGGTGGAGTTTTAACAATAAAATACATGGAATTTGGCTTTTTACCTCAGGAGGTCTTTTGCAGGACATAAGAAAAGTCTATGTGTAGACTTTGGTTGCTGGCTAAAACTGTCAGGGGTGTTTTAGCAGGAGAAAGTTGATAAAATCAGTTGCTTGGCCAATCAAGGCTGTAGTTACGACTTGTGAAATGGAATGGGAGTGGTCAGTCCGCATTTGGTGATCAGTGAGTGGCAGTTATTTTATACTGTTTATCTTGAGGCCAGTGCTTGCTTAGCTGCTAGGAAAAAAGCAAATGTCTTGTGGCGGTTAGAACGTAGTTTATTCTTTAAATGTAAGGGTTTGTAACTTAACCCTTGCTCGGCATAGCCTTAGGTCTTATTTACAATTTGTTATCTTATGACCACAAAGGGTCCATTACATCACACTTATTATCTTTATTTTAACAATTCAAAGAAGAAAATAAAAAGTAAATTTAAAAATACCTTAAAATGAATGAAAATGGAAACCCAACATAACAAAGCTTAAAGGACCCTGCAAAAACAGTTCTAAGAGGAAAGTTGATAGCGATGAACCCCTATATCAAAACAGAAGAAAAATACCAAATGAACAATCTAGTATTATATCTCAAGGAACTAGAAAAAGAATAATAAACTATGTCCAAAATTAATAGAAGGAAATAATAAAGATCAGAGCAGAAATAAATGTAATAGAGACTAGAAAATCAATAGAAAAGATCAAGACAAGTAAAAGCTGAGTTTTTTTTGAGAGGGAGAAACACAATCAACAAACCCTTAGCTAGATTAAGAAGAAAGGGAAGACTCTAAATAAAAGCAGAAATAAAAGAGGAAACATTATAACTGATAACCACAGAAGCACAAAAGATCACAAGATCACGATACTACTATGAATAGTTATACACCAACAAATTGTATAACCTAGTAGGAATAGAGATACATTTTTAGATACATGCTACTAACAAGAGTAAATAATAAATAAATAGGCATCTGAACAGACCAATAACAAGTAAGGAGACAGAATTAGTAATAAAAGATTTTCCATCAGAGAAAAGCCCAGGGCCTGATGGGTTCACTGCTGAATTATCCCCAATACCTAAATAAAACAATTCTTCTCAAACTCTTCCAAAAGATTGAAGAAGAGGAAATACTTCCAAACTTGTTTTAAGAGGAAAGCATTATCCTGATATGAAAGCCAGACAAAGTCAGCAAAAGAAACAAAAATTACAGACCAATATAGACACAAAAATTGTTTACAGAACAGTAGCAAACTGAACTCAACACACCTTGAAAAGATCATTTAAAATGATCAGGTGAAATTCATTCCTGGGATGCAAGGATAAGTTCAACATATGCAAATCAATAAATGTGATACACCACATTAACAAAATTGAGGACAAAACCATATAATCATCTCACATAGGCAGAAAAGACATTTGACAAAACATAAGATCTTTCATGCTAAAAACTTTTAACAAATTAGGTATGGAAGGAATTTAGCTCAAGACGATATAGGCCGTATATGACAAGCCTGTAGCTAACATCATACTCAACAGTAAAAAGTTGAAAGCTTTTCCTTTAGGATCAAAAACAAGATAAAGATGCCCACTTTTACCACTTCTATTTAACGTAATACTGGAAGCCCTAGCTAAAGCAATTAGGTAAAAGAAGGAAATAAAAGTCATCCAAATTGGAAAGAAAAAATAATTATTTTTTTCTGTTTGCAGATGACATACTCTTATAAATAGAAAACCATAATGACTCCTCAAAAAACTGTTAGAACTAATGAATGAATTCAGTAAAGTTACAGGATTCAAAATTAGCATTAAAATTTCTTATATTTCTATACACAAACAATAAAGTGTCCATAAAAGAAATAAAAGAAACAATACACTTCACAGTAGCTACAAAACGACAACAAAAACTGACAACTAACTTACAAATACATTTAAGTAAGGAGCTGAAAAATTGTATACTGAAAACTATGAAATACTAATGAAATAAATTAAAGAGAAC
Organism: Cacajao melanocephalus; assembly: GCA_963573385.1. Lineage (NCBI taxonomy): Eukaryota > Metazoa > Chordata > Mammalia > Primates > Pitheciidae > Cacajao > Cacajao melanocephalus. The sequence continues at coordinate 64,357 of CAUYLG010039475.1, forward strand.
ATAAATTAATGGAAAGATACCTTGTGTTTGAGGACTGGAAGAATTAATATTGTTAAAACACTTACACTACCCAAAGCAATCCACAGATTCAATGCAATTTCTACGAAAATTCCAATGACAGTTTTCAGAAATAGAAAAAATAATTCTAAAATTTGTATGAAACCATAAGATGCTGAATAACCAAGCAATCATGAACAAAAAGTACAAAGCCAGAGGCATCAAACTACCTGATTTCAAAAGCTACTACATAGCTATAGTAATCAAAACACTGGCATAAAAACAGATACATAGTCCAATGGGATAGAATAGAGAGCCCAGAAAAAGATCCAGACATTTACAATTAATTGATCTTCCACAAAGTTACTAAGAGAACACAATGGCAGAAAAGACAATTTATTAAATAAATTGTGCTGGGAAAACTGGATATCCACATGTGGAAGAATGAGATTAAACCATTATTTCACTCTACGTAAAAAAATAAACCCAAAGTAGATTGAAGACTTAAATATAAGATCTAACGCTGTAAAATCACTAGAGAAAAACATAGGGATAGAGCTCCAGGACATTGGTTTGGGCAATAATTTCTTGGCTATGACCCCAAAAGCATAGACAACAAAAGAGAAAATAGGCAAATAGGATTGCATCAAACTAAAAAGTTTTTGCACATCAGAGAAAACAACAGCTTTCAGAGACAACCCACGAAATGGAAGAATATATTTGCAAGACATACATCTGATAAAGAGTTAGTATTTAAAATATATGAGGAACTCAAATAACTCAGCTGCAAGGGAAGAATGATATGGTTTGGTTGTGTCCCCATTAAAATCTCAACTGGAATAGTATCTCTCAGAATTCCCACATGGTGTGGGAGGGACCCAAGGGGAGGTAATTGAACCATGGAGGCGAGTATTTCTTGTGCTATTCTCATGATAGTGAATAAGTCTCATGAGACCTGATGGGTTTGTCAGGTGTTTCTGCTTTTGCTTTTTCCTCATTTTCTCTTGCTGCTGCAATGCCATGTAACAAGTGCCTTTCCCCTCCTGCCATGATTCTGAAACTTCCCCAGCCATGTGGAACTGTAAGTCCAATGAAAGCTGTTTTTCTTCCCAGTCTTGGGTATGTGTTTATCAGCAGCATGAAAGCAGACTAATATTAAATAACAATTAAAAAATGGGCAAAGGGCCTAAATAGCTATTTTTCAAAGACATGCGAATATCTGACAGGTATATGAAAAACTGCTCAAAATCATAAATCATCTAGAAATGCAAATAAAACTGCAATAATACATGAGCTGACACCTTTTAGAATGACTATTATCTAAAAGAGGAAAGATAAGTGTTGGCAAAGATGTGGAAAAAAAGTCACTTTTGCACAAGTTGGTTGGAAGGTAAATTAACATAACCATATGAAAAATAGTATGAAAGTTTCTTAACAAATTAAAAATAGAACTGCCGTAGGATCTAGCAATCTTACTATGTATCCAAATCATATAAAATTAGTATGTTGAAAAGGTATCTGCACTCCCATATGCATTCACAGTAGTCAAGATACAGAATCAATCTAAGTGTCCATCAAGAGATGAATGGATACAGAAAACGTGGTGTATATACACAATGGAATATTAGTCAGACTTCAGATAGAAATAGTGAGGTTGGTAGTAAGATGGCTGACTAGATGCATCAGGGAAGAGCTTCTCTCACTGAGACCAGACTGTCAAAAAGACTTGCACTCTCCAAGCAGATCTTCAGAAGAAAGACATTGAGAGTGGACAGATGGAGGATGCAGACCCCGGACTGAAGTGGGTGGAGTCTGGGAACCCTACATAAAGTTGCCAAGCACCAGAACTTGTTTCTGGCCCTGAGTGGCTCTAGGGGAAGGGATGGGTGGAATGGGCATGAAGTGGCCCACTCTTGTCACAGACCCCAGAATTCTAGCTGCAAGAGACCTCATGACTTGACACACATTACAGCTGGTGGCAGCACCTGCAAGGAGAGCTGCAGAAACAGGACTCCAGCCTGTATAGAGCCCAGAGGGTCTGGCATGTGAATAGCTGCATTGGAGCACAGCCAAAGACACTCATCTCCCAAGGCTCGCCATGTTCCTGTGGGTGGCTTTGGTGTTTCTTCACTGTCAGACCTGGACAAAGCAGGGCTGTCTTTCCCATGGGATGAAACCAGTCTGATCTGAGCACCCCATCTGCCGGCCTCTCCTGGGGTCCCTGCCTAGCCATGCCCACTTGCAACGTGGCTCCAGATGCCGAACTGGGCACTGCTATAGTTCCTTCACTGGCAAAACCCACCTAACTGTTGAAGCGCTTCTGCAGATGGATTGCCACCAGCACAGTTTTACCACAGCCTCCTCTCGCTGCTTTGCTGGCCTGAAAACATGTGCACGGAATTCATGCCTCCCAGTTACTGCCAGCACAAGGCCAATGCATGAACTTTACTCCCCTGCTGACGTGCTTTTGCTGGCATCTCCCATTGGATCATTGTTACCAGACACTGGGAACACCTCAACCCCACCAGTTTAGTAGGTACTTACCCTTGAGGGGTGAGAGGACAAAGCCCTTCAGGGTTAGAGCATACAGCCCGAGAATGCTGATCACAATGACCCCCTGAAATCATCCAGAGTGAAGCCAGTTGACTGAACCCAAATTATGCCACAGTCAAACTCTGAAGGGTATCAAAGAATATAAAAGTGAAAACTCCATCCAAAGAACAGAAGCTTCAAAGATTAATGAAACATAAGGCTACACAGATGAGAAGGAACCTGCATAAGAACTCTGACTTAAAAAGTCAGAATGTCTTTTTACCTACAAACACATACACTAGTTCCCCAGCAATGGTTCTTAACCAGGCTGAAATTGCTGAAATAGCAGAAACAAGAATTCAGAAACTGGATGGCAATGATCATCAAGATCCAGGGGAAAGTTGAAACTGAATCCAAAGAATCTAAGGAATCCAGTAAAACTATACAAGATCTGAAAGATAAAATAGCCATTTTGAGAAAACAAAAACAAAAACAAAAACAGCCTAATCTAATACAGATGAAAAAGTCACTAGAAGTCTTTCATCTTACTTTCCTAAGTATTAACAACAGAATAGACCAAGCAGAGGAAAGAACTTCAAAACTCAAAGATTGGTTCTTCAAATCAACTTGGTCAGACAAAAATAAAGAAGAAAGAATAAAAACAAATGAAGAAAACCTACAATAAATATGGGATATGTAAGGAGACCAAATCTATGATTCATTGGTATCTCTGAAAGAGAGCGAGCAACCTTGAAAACATATTTAAGAATATTGTCCATGAAAATTTCCCTGATCTTACTAGAGAGGTGAACATTCAAATTCAAGAAATTCAGGGAATCCCTGTGAGATACTGTTCAAGACGACCATCCCCAAGATACGTAGTCATCAGATTCTCCAACGTGAATGTGAAAGAAAAAATATTAAGGACAGCTAGAGAGAAAGGGCAGGTCACCTACAAAGACAAGCCTATTATGCTAATAGCAGATTTTTCAACAGAAACTCTATAACCCGAAAGAGACTGATGGCCTATATTCAACATTCTTAAAGAAAAGAAATGCCAACCAAGAATTTCATATCCAGCCAAACTAAGTTTCCCTAGGGAAGGAGAAATAACATTCTTTTCAGACAAGCAAATGCTAAAAGAATTTGTTACCACCAGATCTCCCTTCCATGAGGTCCTTAATGGAGTGCTAAACATGGAAACTAAAAGCTGTTATCAGCCACCACAAAAACACACTGAAGTACACAGATCACAGACACTGTAATGTCTATGTCAAGTCTAATAATTATGTTAACAATGCAATGACAGGATCAAATCCATACATATCAATATTAATCTTGAATGTACATGGGCTAAATGCCCCCACTTAAGAGGCGCAAAGTAGTAAGTTGGATTAAAAAGCAAAACACAAGTATATGCTTAGTATAAGAAACCCATCTCAAATGCAATCACACACATAGGCTCAAAGTAAACGGATGGAGAAAAACCTATCAAGCAAATTAAAAACAAAAAAGAACAGAAGTTGCTACCTTTATTTCAGACAAAACATATTAAACGAACAATAACACAAAAGGACAAAGAAGTGCATTACATAAAGACAAAGATTTCAATTCAACAAGAAGACTTAACTATCCTAAATATATATGCATCCAACACTGGAGCACTGAGATTCGTAAGACAAGTTCTTAGGCACCTACAAAGAGACTTAGATTTCCACACAATAATAGTGGGAGACTTCAACACCCCACTGAGCATATTGGGCAGATCACTGAGGCAGAAAGCTAACAAAGATATTCATGACCTAAACTCAACACTTGACCAAATGGATCTAACAGACATGTAGATACAGGACACTGCACCCCACAGAATATACATTCCTCTTATTTGCACATGGCACATTCTCTAACATAAACCATATGTTTGGCACTAAATCAATTCTCCATGAATTCAGAAAACTAAAATCATAACAACCACACTCTCAGATTACAGTGCAGTAAAAATAGAAATCAATACCAAGACCTCTCAAAACCATACAATTACATAGAAATTAAACAACCTACTCCTGAATGACTTTTGGGTAAACAATGAAATTGAGGCAGAAGTCAAGAATTTCTTGGAAACTATTGAAAACAAATACACAATATAATAGAACCTCTGGGACACAATTAAAGCAGCATTAAGAGGGAAGTTTATAGCACTAAGCACCAACATGAAAAAATTAGAAACATCTCAAATTAACAATCGAACACTACACCTTGAGGAAGTAGAAAAGAGAGAAAAACTCTCTCTCTTCACAAATGATAGTATTCTATACTAGAAAACCTTATAGTCTCTACCCAAAAGCTCCTAGATCTGGTGAACAACTTTAGAAAAGTTTCAGGATGCAAAGTCAATGTACAAAAATCAGCATTTTTATACACCAACAAAATCCAAGCTGAGAGCCAAATCATGAATGCAATCTCATTCATAATAGCCACAAAAGAATAAACTACCTAGAAGTACAGCTAACCAGGGAGAAGAAAGATCTCTACAAAGAGAATTACAAAACACTGCTGAAAGAAGTCACAGATGACACAAACAAATGGAAAAACATTTCATACTCATGGATAGGATGAATTGATATAATTAAAATGGCCATACAGCCCAAAGCAATGAACAGATTCAATGCTATTCCTGTCAAATTACTAATAACATTTTTCACAGAGTTGGAAAAAAAACTGTTCTAAAGTTTATATGGAAGCAAGAAAGAGCCTACATTTTTAGTGCAGTCCTAAGCAGAAACAATAAAGCCAGAAGCATCACACTACTAGACTTCAAACTATACTATAAGGCTATAGGAACCAAAACAGCATGATACTGGTATAGAAACAGACACATAGACCAATGGAATAGATGTGACAACCTGGAAATAAAACTGCAGTCCTACAGCCATCTGATCTTCAGCAAAGTTGACAAAAACAAGCAATGGGAAAGTACTTGCTATTCAATACATCATGTTGGGATAACTGACTAGCTGTATGCAGAAGTTGAAACTTGACCCTTCCTTACACCATGTGACAAACCAACTCAAGATGAATATAAGACTTAAACATAAAAGTTAAAACTATAAAAACCCTACAAGAAAATCTAGAAGGTATCATTCTGGACATAGGTCCTGGCAAAGATTTCATGATAAATACTCCAAAAGAAATTGCAACTAAAACAAAAATTGACAAATGGGACCTTGTTGATGATTGCTCCCGTGAAAAGCTTCTTCTGCACAGCAAAAGCAAGTCTAACAGAATAAAGAGACAACCTACAGAATGGGAGAAAATATTTGTAAACTATGCATCTGGGAAAGGTCTAATATCTGGGATCTATAAGGAATTTAAACAAATTAACAAGCAAAAAATAAACAACCCCATTAAAAACTGGGCAAAGGACTTGAACAGACACTTCTCAAAAGAAGATATACACACAACCAACAAGCTTATGGAAAAATGCTCAAGATCATGAATCATTAATAAAATGCAAATCAAATCCACAATGAGATAGCATCTCACACCAGTCAGAATGGTTGTCTTAAAAAGAAAAATTGGCCAGGCATGGTGGCTCATGCCTGTAATCCCAGCACTTTGGGAGGCCAAGGCAGGCAGATCACCTGAGGTCAGGAGTTCAAGACCAGCCTACCCAACATGGTAAAACCCCATCTCTACTAAAAATACAAAAAATTAGCTGGACATGGTGGCAGGCATCTGTAATCCCAGCTACTTGGGTGGCTGAGACAGGAGAATTGCTTGAACCTGGGAGGTGGAGGTTGCAGTGATCTGAGATCATGCCACTGCACTCTAGCCTGGGTGACAAGAGGGAAACTCCTCAAAAAAAAAAAAAGTCAAAAAATAGCAGATGATGATAAGGTTGCAGAGAAAAGGGAGCACTTACATGCTGCTGGTGGGGATGTAAATTAGTTCAGTCACTGTGGAAAGCAATTTGGAGATACCTCAAATAACTTACAACAGCAATTCATTCAACCCAGCAATCTTGCTACTACGTATATACCCAAAGGAACATAAATTATTCTACCATAAAGACACATGCATGCATATGTTCATCACAGCACTGTTCACAGTATCAAAGACATGGAAGCAGTATACATGCCTATCAGTGGTGGACTGGACAAAGAAAATGTGGTACATATATGCCATGGAATACTATGCAGCCAGAAAAAAAGAATGAGATCATGTCATTTGCAGCACCACGCATGGAACCACAGGCCATTATCCTAAGTGAATTAACACAGGAACAGAAAACCAAATAGTATATCTTCTAACTTACAAATGAGAGCTAAACATTGAGTACACATAGACACAATGAAGGGAACAATAACCACTGGCACCTACCTGAGGGTGGAGAATGGGAGGAGGGTGAGGATTGGAAAACTACCTATTGGGGGTACTATGTTTATCACCAGGGTGACAAAATAATCTCTACACCACACCCATGTGACATGGAATTTACCTACGTAACAAACCTGCATACGTATCCCCAAATTGAAACTGAAAGTTGGAAAGAAGTTAAACAAAACAAAACAAAACAAAAAATCCTGTCATTTGATACAAAATAGGTGAACCTGGAGGATATTATGTTAAGTGAAATATTTGTCTTGGTCCATTTTTGTTGCTTGTAACAGAACACCTGAAACTGGGTAATTTATAAAGAAAGTAAATTTATTTCTTAAAATTGTGAAGGCTGAGAAGTCCAGTGTTGAAAAGTCACCTCTAGTGAGAGCCTTCTTCTGGTGGAGATTCTGAAGAATCCTGAGGTGGTACATGGTAAGGGGGCTGAGCACACTAACATTCTAGCTCAGGTCTCTTTTCTTTTTCTTACAAGGCCACCACTTTTCCTTGAGTGATAACCTATTAATCCATTAACCCATTAATCAGTTAAAACATGAATGAATGAATCCATTAATAAGGGCGAGGCCCTTGTGATCCACTCACCTCTTAAAGGCCATATCTCTCAATACCACCTCACTGGGGATTAAGTTTCCATATGAGTTTTGGAGAGGGCATTCAAACCATTGCAAATAGCCAGGTACAGAACGATGGAGACCTCATCATCTCACTTATATGTGGAATGTAAAAAATTCTGACTTATAGAAATAGAGAGTAAAATGACAGTTACCCAAGGCTTGGGATAGGGGAACTGGGGCGATGTTTGCCAAAGGACACAAAATTTCATTAAGATGGAAGGAATAACTTCAAGAGATCCATTGTACATCATGACAACTAAAGATAACAATGTATTATATATTTAAAAATTGTTAGGTTAGTAGATTTCAAGCATTCTCACCACAAAAAATAAGTATATGAAAGAAATGTGTCTGTTACATAGCTTGATTTAGCTATTCCACAACGTAGATATATATCACATGTTGTATACCATAAATACATGTAATTTTCACTTGTCAGTTAAAAAATAAATACTTCTGAAATTTTGAAAATTTAAGATCAAAGATAAATTCATGGATACGGAATATTTTAATCACCAGTGATGTCAAGGTACGGAACAAAGACGCCTGCTTTGATTGGCAGGAAAAACTTATTAATCCTTGCTGAATTATTGCCTGTGCAATATTCTTGACTTTTCTTCAACCCCTAACTCATTCCTTCTGCATGTGTTCCTAATGGATAGTTTAGCACAAGAAGGGAATTTATTTATGTTTGTGGCTTTATCTCTCCTTCCTCTTGAGAGATGTCCTATTCACTGATAGCAATTGTTGTCTTAGTTCATTCAGGCAGCTACAACAAAATACCTTAGACTGGTGTCTTCTAAATAACAGGAATTTATTTCTGACAGGTCTGGAGGATAGATGTGCAGGATCAAGGTACTGGTAGATTCAGTGTCTGGTAAGGATCCACGTTCTGGCTCATAGAGTGTCTTCTCAGTTTGCCCTCACATGGCAGAAGGGAGCCGCTTTTATAAAAGAACTCATTTTATTCATGAGGGCTCTGTTCTTATGAATGGATCACCTCCCAAAGGCCCTTCCTCCCAAAGGCCTTTCCTCCATCATATTGGGGGTTGGAATTTAATGTATGAATGTTAGGGGTACACAAACCTTCAGTCTATTGCAAATGTTCTCCATCAGTTGCTGTCATGAGTTAGCTTAGCAGTGAGGCCTGTTCCTGTGGTTCAGTGCTGCATGGCCCAGCAGTATGGCAATGGCACGGTGTCAGCCAGTCTAATTGGGGGATTCAGCATCAGAAAATTGCTTGTGCCAGACATATGCCACATTCTCCAATATCAGCTTTACCAGCAATATTGGTACTAGTTTGATTCTCTATTTGCTTTGCTATTTTATCTTAGTTTTAAAATGGGTTATAACCTGCTGAGAAAGAGGGCTAGAATTTATCAAATCCCCTCAAATCTGAAAAATCCCAAAGAAGCATATACATTTTCTTTTCTCAGATTTTACTCTAAGATGATATTCCATAAACTTACACAAAATATATTAAAAAGAAAAAAAGATATTTTCTTTGTCTCTTCTGAACAATGTGAATAATTATAATCTTAAAAATCTTGGACCAGCCTACATGTTTTTAATTCAGAACTCTTGTACAGGTAGGAACTAACTCATAATCCTAGTTATAGTATTGTATTGTTCCTAGATTATAAAACCATATCCAAACTATTATTTTACTAAATCATAGACCTTTAAAAGCATCTAGAAAAATCATTATTTTTCTTTTAATTTATACATACATTTAATAATCAGCTATAATTTTAATAGGCTATGATCTAGGACAGATCAGGCAAAACTCAAGTTCTTTTTTTAACTACTATTTAGTTCTTGGCAAATGTTATGTATTTGTGAAAAGTATATTAAAAAAAAATCCCCCATCATCTCTTTGCTCAGAGGTGGCTACTGTTAAGATTTTGGTGTATATCCTTCTAGGCTATATTCCACATAACGAACACATAACACACTCATGACACACACATATACCACTCTATTTTTCAGAAAAAGAAATAGAACCTTAGAAAGGTTGTGACTTGACTAAATTAACCCTGTTATTGCCAGTGTGACACAGAAATCAGATCTCTTAACATTTGTTTTAGAGGTGGCTTGAGAAATCTTTTCTAGTGAAATATTTGTAAATATTGACGGATTGGTGAATTGACATTAGCTTTTTTAGAAGACTAGCTGAAAGTCTGCTTTGAGGAGATGCTCTTTAAGGCTCCTCATTAAAATGATAAACACCAGGGACAGGATGGTGACTTAGTGAAAGCTCTAGGAGAGAAAGGTAAATCTCACCAGGATTAACACATCATGGGAGGCACGCATCACCGCACTCTGGAAAAGATGCAGCTTACCATAAAAAAAGACAAACTGTAAAGGCACTGCCGTTTCTTAAAAGAACAAAAGATGAGCAGCAAACGTAGACCAAATTAGATCCATTGGGAGATTATATCTTATGGCATTTGATGGAAAATTCCATGTGGAATATGTGCTATCACCAGATGGAGAAATATTTTATAATTCCTGTTTTTCAGTTGGATTAGGACACAGAGAAATGCCATTTTTGAGCTTGGTCATAGGCTGCTTAGGGATGCCACGTGTACAGAGCTCTCCTCATAGTGTACTTTCCTATCCCACTGAGGGCTAAATCTTCAAACCACTCTAAATCTGACAATTCTAGGAGAAAAAATCTAGATAAAGGTCAAGAAACACAATACCATAAAAGTTCAATTATATTGATTAATTTTATTCCATAGAATTCAATGTGGTTTCTAAGTCTTGCAATTTTTAAAAACTTTTGCATATATATATGTGTGTGTATATATATATATGTTTGCATTTCTTTTGAGACAGGGTCTTGCCCTGTCACCCACACTGGAATACTGGGATCATAACTCACTGCAGCCTAGTCCTCCCAGACTCAAGTGATTCTCCCACCTCAACCTCCCAAGTAGCTGGGGCTACAAGCATGTGCCACCTAGCTACGTTTTACATTTTTTGTAGAGACAGGGTTTGACCATGTTGCCCAGGCTGGTCTTAAACTCCTGGGCTCAAGTGATCCACCCAGCTCAGCCTCCCAAAGCGCTGGGATTGCAGATGTGAACCACCACGCTTGGCACCAAAAGCTTTATGTTTATATCTAACTTTGAAATAGGTGCTGTTCCAAAAATATTTGAGATCCTTATAATGGTTGTTTATGGACCTTGTTATAGATTGAATGTTTGCATTTCCCCCAATGTGATGGCATTAGGAAGTGGGGTATTTGGCGGGTAGTTAGGTCATGAGGGTGGAACCCTGATGAGGGTGCTCTGTGGAGCACCTAAGGAACTCCAGAGCTTTTTCTTGTTCTTGGCCATACATGAGAAGATGGCCATGTGCAAACTGAATCTGCTCTCACCTTGATCTTGAACTTCCCAGACTCTAGAACTGTGAGAAGTAAGTGAGTGTTGGTTAAGCCACTGAGTCTGCAGCCTAAAGTGTCTAAGACCTTAATTTGGATTTTGGGGATCACCTATTATCTGTAGGCTGGTAACAGATTCAAACATTCTTAGAAGAGTTGCTTGTCAGTATGATCAAATACAGCAGGCACAGTGTCTGCTGGGTTTATCATGTAGAAATATTCTTTTCTTCCAGGGCCACAGCTCCTTTGATGGGCATTTTCATATGAATGTAATTAAAAAGTAGATTAGATATTCTGTTGCAGAGTATAATGGATAATGACATTTTGATCAATTGAAACGTATGATTTCTAAAAAATTCATTTTTTTCTGAAGCTATTTATATATTAATTATGGATTGGAGGAATACAGAAAAATAAAGCTCCCTGAGAAACTTTAGTTTCCAGTGGTCACATTCCTCCTGGATCCCACTGTACGTGTGTCACTTCTTTGAGGGATACACACACTCCCACACACGTTCACAAATGAATAGACAAAGGTTTATAGACCAGAATGTTCATAACTTTTAAGTCATTTTTAATAATGTGAATGTTTACCCATGTCATAAAATGTTATTTTAAAATATAGATTTAATGAATGACAGATATTTCTTGCTATGGATATTATATACCACTTATGTTTAAGATTTAGGCTGTCACATATACAAGTTATTTCTTCTTTATAAATGGCCCCGTGTTTAACATCTTTATTAATAAATAATTGTTTATATTTTTGATTATTTTCTTATAGTAAATTAATAGAATTAGAGCTAGTAAGGCAAACATTATAGAAATTTTTAAGAATTTGATGCATATTGGTAAATTACCTATTAAAAAGGGCTTGACAGGTAACATTCTTGCTAGTGGCATATAAATATCTGCTGTCTTATAACATCACACTGAGTATTATTATGAAACAATTGCTTATGCAATGCATTAAAAATAGGCCTAGGATTTAAAGTCCTTTGATTTAACTGTAAGTTGAATTTTAAGAAATATTCTTGTTGTCCATATGTATTTTTTTGTGTGTGTGCATCAGCCTTTCCCATTTTACCAGTTTTCCTACTGGCATATTCATCTCTCTCTACTATGTAAGAGCATTTTATGTATTAGGAATAATGACCCATTGTCTATTATTTTTGGTGTCCCAATTTCCTTCTAGTTGTGTTCTTCAGATTTTGCTTTTGGAAGCTTTTGTTGCATAAACATTTTAAATTTTTATGTGATCGAACCCATCAATCTTTTACTTTATGTTCTCTTTCTTTATTTCTATGTTTGGAAATGTTTTCCCTACTGTGAGACAGATACTTACCTGAAACTACACATAAAACGTTGTTTTACAACTGCTGCTATTTTTACTGGTTCTCTTCTGGAAGGGTGTGCCTTGTGAACAAGACGAGACCAGAAAGGTGGGAGAGGCTCCAGGCAGGAGCGTGTGTTGAGGAGTAGACACTGCTGAGCTCTCACTTCTGATCAGGCTCTGAAGGCTTTTCTTCTTTTTAGCAACTGCAAGCATTAAAATGAATGACAGGAAGAGCAAATCCGTTTACTTCGAAGCACTGCCTTTTGCAAGAGCTAGGAGCATCCACAGCATCTGTTCAATTTGTGACCTCCATCAGGCGATCCTGTTGGGTGCTATTCCTCTCAGGAAGCCTGGGGTCTCTGCTGACCTTCAGCTTCCTTCCTGTCTGGCTAGGCAAGGGAGTAGGGGGATGAGGGAGCAAGGAGGTGAGAGTCGCACGGAGAATTGGGAGGAGCTTGAGGTGGATCTTTGAGAGACATTGAGAGACAGAGAGAGAGAGAGAGGAATTCATTCTTCCATGTCACCGACTATCTTTATGTGCTCAGCTTTCTTTCAGCTTTTCCTGAGCTGAAATAAGAACGCAGGCTCAGATGTTTAATTCACAATTAAACACAGCACAAATGTGAACTCTCAAATGTGATCAAGGGACAATCTACTCAAGAGTGAAATTTAAGAGATCAACCAGAAGGGGCTGGGTGACCTGGATGCTCTAGAATCTGAGCGCCCTGACAGACACTATCTGTGCCCACTCCCCCAGTGAGGCTGGTCTTGTCACCCTGGTCAACCCCTGGAGGTATCATCACAAAGACAAATAGTTTTTGATCTTAGTAGTCATGATAAGAGCTCTGTGTGCTGTGGGAATTATCCTCAGGATGTTATATGTAATCAGTAAAGAAAATGAGCATTGGAGAATAGAAGAATGTTAAAGAATAAAAATGTCATCTTTCATTTTCCTTTTTATAGCTGAGGTATTCATAAATTATTTAGCTGCAGCCTGCTCCACTGTGAGAGCAAGGGAGGACTTCTGATGTTCTAAGGAGGGACTATTCTCATTCAGACATGTTACTTTGCTTGAGGGAAACGCACATCTTTAGGACTGGCTAGGATCTCATACAAGAGTCATAGAAGGCAATAGGGTGGAGGCCACCATCGTATCTATTGGAATCTGATATTAAACATCAAAATGTTCTACTTGTATTTATACCAGTTCTTTTATCTGGTCCAGCAGAGTATAGATCTTTACTGAAATTGGGGACTATGCATGGGATGGTATTGTTCAAACACCAGACTCCTTGGAGAGTGATAAGTTCACCTTGGTAGCTTCTGCAGAGGTATCTCAAACAAAGGCAGTCATCCTTCATGGAAACTACTTGTAGTGAAAATCCCACGGGAGCTGGGCTCTTGCATGAGCAGGTGTAGTGACCTCCGGGTGCATGGCAGAGAGGATTCATCACCATATTTCTTGGCGGTTCTCTTGACTTCTGATTCTGATCCCTCTTCCGGACAAACCCAATGCCCTGGGTGACGGTGAGGCTGGAGTCAGTAAGTCAAGGAGCAGACTTACGCTGGGCATTGTAGGGAAGGCACATGACTTTTGTTTTCCAGACATATAACTGAAGAGTAGAAAGGTGAGGGAAGTAACTGCATAATTTATTACACATATTGATTTGACCTAGGGCAGTGGGAGAAATTATCGGTCAGCAGGACCCAGAAGCCGTGGGAGAACATAGGCTGCTGAGCTCTTCTGTGCATAATTTATATTCTTCCTCTTTGTGTCTTCATTCTTTTCTGTGGCTCAAAACCCCTATTGTCCTACCTGACCTTCCTTCGTGATGGAGCTGACTGTACTCCTGGAACTCTCTTTTATTACTGTTTATTTAATTTACATCTAGATTGCTCATTATCATCATTATCACAGAGTAAGAACCCTATTACCAGGGTAATGTAGAATGCACTTAGCGCACTCTAGCCAGACCTATAACCTTACTTAGCATCCCACTATTCCTGGCTCATCTTTCTTACTTCTGTGATCCCCAAAATGCCAAATACTTTCCAACTCTGCATGTTTTCTCTCTTCCTTATCATGCCCTGGCTCATCTGTACAGTTTTCTTTGCAATTGCTATTTTAGCTCCTACATGCCTTCCACACTCTACCATTGGATGGTCGAAAATATTTCCCAGGCTTTGCTGCATGTTGGAATCATCTGCCTTGATGGTGCCAATTACAGCAGAATCTCTGGGAGTGAGATTCAAGTGTCAGTCATTTTTTTGCAGCTCTTGAGGTGATTTAAAAATATATATATCTGGTTTGAGATCCAGTGCACCAGATCCTTGCTACTCAGAGTGTATCTGAGGCCAGGAGCAAGGGCATCACCTGGCGTGTGCTCAGGGTGCAAGCTCTCAGGCCCCACCCCATCGTCCTGTTGAATCTGAGTATGCATTATAACAAGACCACAATTTGATTTATATGCACAGTGAAGTTTGAGAAGATGAGAGATGTTCTTCAAACAATACCTCACAAGCAACGGTGCCTGGTTTTCCATTTGCATTAGCCAAAGATTGCCATAAATCCACTGGAGTCAAAGTTAGGTTTATTAAACTTGTAACAATGTGGAAAAATAGCATTAGAGGAAACATGAGGTCTCTAAGTAAGAGGCGGTTAGGAGAGGCATAGTATAAGACTCAGCCTTGTACTATGTGATTTAACAGCAGTGGGCTTTTAAATCCTTCCTAATCCGGGGGAAAAATGACAAAGGTCAGAGCTCTGAATTGCCTCCCCCTCCTTTCCTGACAGCACCCAATCCAGACTTGGTCTCTGGTTTCTTAAACTCTTTTTGAAAGGGAAGGCATTTTGGTCTGCCCAGCACAGCACCGTAGGTGGGCCAGAGAGTAGAGAGCTTGGGTGAGAGTTCACTATCCTAACAGGATATAGCTAATGGCAGCAGCATCCCATTATTCACTTGTATTAGGCATGTGTAATGTGGTTGTATAAAGTGTCTTCTGTAGCAATAACTTAAGACATTAAATGCTGCTTTCCAGTCTCACACTGACTATGAATGTCTAGGCTCAACGGAGACCTCACCAACCTGAGCCAGAACTGCTGAAGGAGCTGACGGCCTCACGGTGTCTCCCCTATTCTCTAAAGATATCACTTCACAGGGATTTGGAAGGGAAAGGAGGGGTCTTTGGGAACAGAATGTTTTTGAGGGTTTTCAGAGAGCTAATGCTCTTCAGAGAGTAGTGGCTCTTTCTCTTACCACTGAGGAGAGGGCCACGGGACATATTTCCCCTAAAGATTGTGCTGTTTCTAAACTCGGGGCCTGAGGCTCAGTTTCATCTGGTGCTTGTTCAGTGGCAGTACCTGTAGATACGCTCCAGCAGCACCAGGGATGTCTTGTGGAAGACAGAAATGTGGCAGAGCTGGGTGGGAGAAGATCGTGGCCATCTCCAGAACCCTAACTCCTGCCCATTTCCTGTGGGGATTAGATTGGTGGGACAGGAAATCTAATCTTTCCATGGCAATATGTGTAGCTAGAAAAGGTCCTGATTTCTAGGCAGCCCCCGTTGAATCTCCCAAAAGACAAAGGAATTCCGCACAAAGACTTTGGGGTAGACCCCTTGCTGGGGGTGGGGAGTTGACCACACCACACCAACCCTGTAGATCTCCAAGGTCCGACAGTTCTATAGGCAGTGCTCAGCTGGGGCCTGAGGCCAAGCTGCCATTGGCAAATACTAGCTCTGGCCCCTTTGGTCTCTGCGGCTGGCTATCGTCAGAAGTGTATGTAGTTTGGACCTGTAACTTTCCCTCTGTTGCAGAGGCTGACTTCTCTCCCTTTTATCCCAGTAGCAAAGTAAGTTTAGACATAAGCCTAGGAGGAGAGTAAGGAGAGGGGAAAAAACATTCAGAATGAGAAGCTATTAATAATAAAGATACTTGCCTTCCAATAGATATAGGTATGGCCGACCTGTGCCAGCCTTGCAGCGCCTGTAGCTTGTCACCAGTACTATCGAGATTCAGCATCAGGTATCATCATGTGAGATCCATAACATTTGGACACCATTGTCTGTTCAGCTATCAGGCTAACTAACCATAAAATCCAGCATACTTTTTTAAAAAATGATGTCCACAAACCTATCCATGCCATTTTTGTCAAAAAAAAAGGTGCTGAAATCAAGACTCAGTATCCCAAGAGAAAGCTCCGGGGCTAGCATACTTGCTATTGGCTCCTAGGCATCTTCCCTTCCTTTCATAAGTGCTTATAAAATAGAATAATTAAAGGCTGTTTTCTGAGTGATGATGATAGCTACGTTTACTGAGCTTGCCATACCCTGGGCACTGCGGCTCTGCATTTTACAATTCCCTCTTTCTTATATACTGTTAGGCCTCTAGGTGGGGACAGAGTCCCAGAAACTCTGGGTCAGTTTTTAACCAGGCTTGGAGACTCAGAACCAAAAGCTGGGACCCAGTGGAAGGTGGGGTCTGAGGGAAAATGTTTTAATTGTGGCCGGTATTTCCATCGGGCATCACGTTCCGGGGCTCACTAGAGAATCGCCCTGTGCCGCCTCCTCCTTCTTGTTAGTTTTTGCTATCTTGCTGGTTTCTTCCTCACTAGGATAATTTATGAAGATGGAAATATTTCATTTTCAAACATCACCCATGGTGTCTCTCAGCTGTGTTTCCTTTTAGAATCTTTGCAGTGGGCCAATTTGCTCTATTTTAATTTTTTTGGAAACTATTTTTACTAAAGTCTATTTAACATCTGATGATACTGAATGTTCCTTTTCTTTATCTCCCTTTTCCTCTTTTTACCTTTAAATTAAAAATTTCTCATTTTTAGTCTAACAGTGCCTCCAAATCACATGAGATCTCAAGATCACAGACTTAACAGAATATTTTAACCTTACTATTATATGTGATTAGCGGTTTTAACTTCAAGAAAATAAAGATTGTCTCTCTAAACAATACCCTGTTGAAGCTGAAAAGTCCCACAAGGAGATTTACAATGTGGTGCTTGAGAGCCTGGGCTTCGTGATTTAATGGCTAGCTTCGCCTGTGCCAGCTACGTGACTTTTGGGGAGTTCCTCTAGTTTGCTACACCCAAGTTTAAGTACCTGAAAAATGGAAGCAAAACATGGCACCAACCTCAAAGGCTAGCTGGGAGGAAGGGGTAAATGAGTTAATCCATGTAAAGCATTTCAGTGACTGGAGAAAGTCAGCATCTCATCCATGCATCCCATAAATGTGTATATGTTGGATGTCTTCTAGGTCCCAGACACTGACCTAGGTACTAGTAAAATATGAACATACACATATGTATTTTAGCTGGTGCTGACAATCGTTAGGAAGAATGATGAATTAGAGAAAGGGGATGTATCAGTAAGACTTCTGCAGAGAAACAGAACCAATAGAATGTGTGTTTATAGGTAGGCTAGAATCTGTTTATTTTGTTTACAATTTACTTTACAATATTTATTTCATCAAAAACACATTTTTATTGTAACAAATCCCTGGTAACCAGATAGTAGAAGAGAAGGCTTAAAACTTTCATCTAATTTAATTGCTAGAGACAACTGATATTTATCAAAAGTAACTGACCATTCTTGATGGGCCAAATTGGATTAGGTCAATTCAATACAGTGACCTTGCCTTACAGACAGATCTGTGGTCAGATGGAAAACTTGCAGAACAGCAGGCTGCATCAGTCGGTTTTCCCCAGAGAAAGAGCACCAGTAACATATGTATATCGAGAGAAGAAGCGAGGGAGAGACAGACATTGTAAGAAACTGATTCACGTGGTTGTTATTGTTGGGGCTGTCAAGTTCATAATCTTAGGGTAGACTAGGTAGGTTGGAAACCCAAGCACTGCTACTCCCCCTTTTTTTTCTTTCCCACGCTATACTGACATAATGCACTACTTCTACGTTGCAATCTTGAGGCAAAATTCCTTCTTGGGAAAACCTCAGTTTTTGCTCTTAAGGACTTCAACTGATTGCATAAGGCCCACCCACATTATCAAGGGCAATCTTTATCTGAAGTCCTCTATACATGCTAATCACATCTACAAGATACATTCCCCCCAACATCGACATTAATATTTAACCAAAGAATTGGGCACCATAGTTGAGCCAGGTTGACTCATCAAATTAACCATGCCAGGGAAAGTGTGTCCTCCCTTATTAGAGTCAGAGGTGGGCTTCTGAGGAGGTGATGGGTATGAGCAGAGACCAAGCAAAGATGAAGAGGGAGCATCTAGATACTGGGGACCAGCATCCCCCAGCTTTGTTCACTTACTTTGGTCCTGCCATGGAAAGTTAAATTTCATCCTGGCATCCTGGTTCAGTGTATCTACTTGGTTTTTTAAATGATAAACAAGAAGCCAAACTCTTGTGACATTTTAGGATTGTTAACATTGTTCAGGAATTGTCATAAATGCACAAGACACACCTGACTGTGCATGTGTGTGTGTGCATGTGTGCACATGTGAGTGCATGAGCATACACACACACATGTGCACACACACACACAGACATACACACGCACTTCCTTTTCCTTTCTGAGATGCTCTTTTCTGTGGTCTTAAATAAGCTATGTGTTCTGAAAAAAGAGGTCTTGCTGTTCTTTTATCATGTGGCTCCAAACATTGCAGATTTAGAAGCGGGTTCCCGGCCAGTTGCAGTGGCTTACACCTGTAATCCCAGCACTTTGGG
Organism: Cacajao melanocephalus; assembly: GCA_963573385.1. Taxonomy (NCBI): domain Eukaryota; kingdom Metazoa; phylum Chordata; class Mammalia; order Primates; family Pitheciidae; genus Cacajao; species Cacajao melanocephalus. The sequence continues at coordinate 83,333 of CAUYLG010039475.1, forward strand.
AGGCTGAGGTGAGTGGATCACAAGATCAGGAGTTCAAGACCAGCCTGACCAATATGGTGAAACCCCGTCTCTACTAAAAATACAAAAATTAGCTGGGCATGGTGGGGTGCACCTGTCATTTCAGCTACTTGGGAGGCTGAGAAAGGAGAATCACTTGAACCTGGGAGGCAGAGGTTGCAGTGAACCAAGATCATGCCACTGCACTCCAGCCTTGGCGACAGAAGGAGACTCTGTTGTGAAACAAAAAAAGTGCATTCCCAGGGATAATGCTGAACATTGGACAAATTGTTGTTGTTGTTGTTTTTGAGAGGATATGTTAAATGAGAAAATGTTTAACTTCTGTAGAAGTTTTGCTTCCAGGACCTCAGGCATTGTTTCCAGTAGAGCTTTCTTTTATGTATATTCACTTTGGTTTGCCTGTGAGGTGTTGTGGCTGTAAGACCTAAGGGATGGTTTGTACATTGGGAAACTCAAAGACTGGTAAACCACAGCCAAGCCTTGTCTTATTCTGTGCAGCATGTAACCTTTCACATTATTCTAATGAAAATGACATTTATGATTGCAGCCTTCTGTGAACTTTCAAAGGCCAGCTGTAATAAAATTGCTGCCTGGATTTTCTATAGCATCTTTAACTTTGACTTGTGTAGCAATATACTAGGAAAAAGAGAAATGAAAGCAAACTTTTATTTTCCAAGAAGTTAAATTTGATATTAATGTTTTATGTCTACACTGAGTTAAAATCTGTAAAATATTAGGAAACTGAATGTCTGAAAAAAATGAAAGATCTGTTGTCTCATGGGATTTTTTTCTTTGGTTGAGGTTTGCAGCCTAATTTTGTTCTTCTGAAGGATTGAGATGGTTCCCAATGGAGCTTATCTGCTCTGTTTCTGAACTTTCTGGAATTATCCCTTGAAAAAGATCAACATATTCTGCCTTGGTTATTGGGAAGCTGACAAGATATGTTGAAGTTTTAAATCAGGGGCTCCTCTAATATTATTTGCATTAGTCCGTTTTCATGCTGCTGATAAAGACATACCTGACACTGGGCCCTTAACAAAAGAAAGAAGTTTAATTGGACTTAGAGTTCCACATGGCTGGGGAGGCCTTATAATCATGGTGGAAGGCAAGGAGGAGCAAGTCACATCTTATGTGGATGGTTGCAGGCAAAGAGAGAGTTTGTGCAGGGAAATTCCTCTTTATAAAGCCATCAGATCTCATGAGACTTATTCACTGTCATGAGAACAGCACAGGAAAGACTTGCCCCAGTGATTCAGCTACGTCCCTCTGGGTCCCTCCCACAACACGGAGGCATTCAAAGTGAGATTTGGGTGGGGACAGAGCCAAACCATATTATTATTGAATTGGGGTGACCATTTACTTAGCTTCTATATTTGTTAACTTTTCTCAGACATGTCTACAGTAGCATCTGTACATCAAATTGTAATCACTAATGTCGAATCTCATTCAATTAGTTGCTTTCAGAATATTGTAAGATTAGAATCAAATTCATGTTTGTCTTCCTTATTGTGTCAGTTAGATGATGGTTGTCAGAGTGGCCCTTCATTTATCAATGAGCTGGATTGATCTGCCTCCAACATGTGACATTATATTTAATCCCATCAATTATACCCTCCATGACATTCCCTGTTGCCTACTGATTGGCCAAACAGGCCACATGGCTCACACAGGCCAATTAACAATCTCTAAGATCTTGGGTACCCAAAATACTTGGCATTCTGTGAAATAAAATGCATATTATTAATTGTTATTTCTTATTAATTCTTATGAGAGCACTGGGATGATTTTCCCTGAGTGTTTTTGATAAATATTGAGATTATGTTTTTCTTCCAAGTCCTGTTTTTTAAGTGAAAGCTGAGTAACTAGAATGAGACCCGAAATCCTGAATCATGGCCTCCAATTTAATATTTCCAGGGAGAGTGCTACGTCTTCATTTAAACTGGACTCACAAACCCATATTTCTTCTCTCTCTTTTCTCCTAAGTTTGACAAGAATGGCTTTCTCCGAACTCAGCCAGTAGCAAGCCAAACCTCCTAAAGGAAATTATAGTGAGAACGGGAGGGGAAGGCTGACAGTTATCAGCACACAATATGACAAGAGCATCCATCATGTCTGCGTTTAGGCCCAGGATCTAGGGAGAGGAAAAAAGCAATAAAGTAAATAAAAGTGCGGCGCTTCGCTTGATGTATCCATAAACTCAGTGACTGTTAACCTCTCACCGGAACCCTGGGCTTCAGTCCTTGGCTTCTTCACACCTGTGGTTGTCATTACGTGTCTTCTGGATCCAAGGGAGGTGCAAAGCTCTGCTCCAACAACAGCTCTTTGGGGTTCTTATTTTTATTTTTATGCTTAATAAATACTTTTTATTATCCTAGTTGGCATGATGTTTAATCATCAAAGGTTTTATTTAAGGATATACTGTTGTGAATAAGTTTTTTTTTTCTATTTTAATATTTTTTATTAGTAAAAACACTAAGCATAACATTTATCTTCTTAACCATTTTAAATTGTACAGTTCAGTTGTGCTAAGTAAATTCATATTGTTGTCCAACAGATTGCTATGACTTTTTCATCTTGCAGAACTGAAACGCTACGCCAACTGAACAACAATCCCCCATTCCCCCTCCCCACAACCCCGGCAACTGCCATTCTGCTTTTTTCTTCTGTTAATTTGACTACTTTAGATAACTCATATAAGGAAATCACATAGTATTTGTCTACCTGGCTTATTTACTTAGTATAAGGTCCTCAAAGTTCATCTATGTTGTGGCATGTGGCAGGATTTCCTTGCCCTTTTAAGACTGAATAATATTCCATGAGGCATATACCACATTTTTGTCATTTCATCCACTGGTGGACATTTGGGTTACTTCCACCTTTTGGCTATTGTGAATAATGCTGCTATGAGCATGGGCATGTTCTTTGGGTTTTCTTATGCACGAATGTTCAGGTTTATGAACAAATGTTTAAATGTTCAGGGGACAAATAACAGAAGCCCTTTTGGAAATCTCATAAGACCTACAAGTTGCTAGCCTATAAAATACTATTTAGAAATGTGTGCAAAATACCTTGCTCTAGAAAGGCTCTAAATGTAAAAGCGGTGAGGAGATAAGACAAAAAGTATAGTTCTAAGTTATCCTTTGCTTAATTGAAGGGGAACAATGGTAGTTGTGGAGAAGTGAAATGCATCTGTGGACTGTCCTTTAGGGCACTTCCATTAGCCCCACAAGGATAAAGGAGCAGGCTGAGGCAAGGAGACAAGTGGTGGGCACGTGAGTTCTCACAAAGCCCTCCTACCTTTGGACCACCATTTCACCCCCAACTAATCACACTGCTTTCCACTAGAATCACAGACCACTTTCAACATCACGTCTGAAACACGACAGTGTGCTGCAGTAACTTTGCCTGCAGAATAAAATTTACTATCTTTATCCAGCTATGAAAAATCTCTCTTAGTGGCCGAGGATTTTCTGGTATCATTCCCCTCCCCACTACTCTTTATTTCATGGAGGCCAAATGGGGCTGCTTTAGCTGTTTGGCCTGAGCTTTTATCTCTAGCCTGCCAACCCTCTAGGAGTGTGATCTTGAACTAGATAGTCTCTTGAAATCCTAGTTTTCTTATCTGCAGAATGGAGATGATATCGCTTACCTTAGTTGTAAGGATTAAAAAAAGTAAATAGAATATTTGTTTAAAAATTCAGCATTTAAAAAATAAAAAATCTGTTTCCATCTGGAATCTTCTGTCTCATCAATCATTCCTCTTCTCTATGCAATTATCCACTGACTACTAACTTCCTAACTCGGCAAATCTGCCTTTTCATGTGAAATATCCATCTTTTCATATAAAATATTAATCTTCCTATCACCCATTCAAACCTTACACATTTCCCAAGGCTAAGATTAAGTGACAATTACTACATGGATGTTTTTTGAATGAATCTTAAAGGTGACAGGCAGCTTGACAAAGAAATGACTTTGTAATGCATGTAACAGTACATTTATTTGCCATTGAAGTCCTATTTTTTCGTCTTCTGTGCCACACACCTAACTTAATCTAATTTAAGCTTCATCCAATTAGTGGAATAGTATCACTTAAACCATAGCTTTTTAAGTTAGGCTGACCTAAATTGACCCTAGTGTATCTACAGTTTCATAACCAACTACTTATTTATTTTTTGAAAAGAAAGAGGAATACTTGGGAGGATTGTGGATAGAGAAGGAGAAGATAGGAAGGATAATAGTTACCCATTCTTATGTGGCCCAGGATTTTTGGTTTCACTCCCCCTGCTCTTCATTTCATGGAGGCTGAGTGGAGCTGATTTAGCTATCTGACCTGAGCTTTTATCTCCATCTTCTACTCCTGAGCTATGGTAGGTTATTTGCATGATTTAGGAATCTTCTCTTAAAATGGATGTGGCTAGAGATGGGTGTGATATTAATAGACCCGGCACCATGGTTGCAGAGATTTTTCTGTTTTTGTTGCTTGAATTATTCATACAGCGAAGTCATTAAGTTTAAGTCATTAGGTTCAAATTAGGACCCAGAGTATTATCTGAACAAGCAAATGGAGTGTCTAGCTGGAGACCTTCCCTGGCCTTCCATCACTCACTGAACCCTCATCTACCACCTCTCCAGTATATCCATTAGAAGTAGGCTTGATCCTCAGTGGTCTTCTCTGAAGACTGTTAAACAGAGCAAGTGATTCTACATTGACGTTTCCTCCAAAGACTCAGTCAGAAGAGGATCTGATCATTATTGGCTCAATGACTTTATCTTAATTGACAGGAATTTTGACATTCATGTGGCTATGTCCTACTGACAAGCACAACGTTGCCTCAAATTTCTTGTACAATTGAGACCAGTAATTCTCCAATGTCTAAACCTAAACTATTGTCAGTTTTTAAATCTCCCTTAAGGGGAAAGAGGCCCAACACAACTTTAGAAAAAAATTTCCCAGACCCATATTTAAACTTTGATATTCTTTTGAAGACTGAAGATTGAAGATAAACATCAAAATAGTTTTAAAGAATTTTTTTTAATATTTAGTAAAAGTGAGAAGTAAAAATCGGCTTAGTGATCTTCCTATTTCTGTCTTTTTACCCTGTCTACATGACTGGACTGACCATCTGTGATAATGCTTTGTGGCTCTCAACACTCTTTTATGGTGAGGGAGTTGCGTTTTCTGGGAAGTAAATGCCAAGATAGGTTAGAAATGCCAGAGGTTGAATGTGGGGAAAATAAATAGGAGACTGAACAGAGAAAGGCTTTAGGTTGTGATGCAGATATTATACCTGTGAAAGGAGGGTGAAAATGAAGGAAGATTGGCTAGGAAGAGCCTCAGACTGTAATGCAGCTCTCAGGAAGTCTCAGCCAGCTCAACGAGGAGCTGTGGTACAATGACTGCCTATAAAGGAAACTTATCTTGACAAGAAATACATAGTCCTGTTTGCCACAGCTGGTCTGAGGGTTAGAACTGGTACTCATTTCTTCCCTCCTTTACTGTATTTATTTCTAAATTCCTCTTGCCTTCCATTTGCTCCTCTGCTGATTTCAGCGGCTGTCATGGTGATATGACACAAATCCTTATTTCTGACAGACCTGAGCTTCTGGTAAGTGTCAACTTCTCATGCTTGAGTTTTTGCATTTATTTACTTACAGTCATAATTGGGCAAGATTATAAAAGGGCACCCAAATGGAATCACATGAGTTTCACACATATTCCTCCTTGCTCCACTGCATGGTAGAAGTTACAGCTTTTTCTACCTTTCAAGGTTATTTGTCTCTTAAAGATAGAGACTCTGCGTCTTGCATGTAAGTCTTTGGACTCAAGAAGTACAAGTTCCCTTGCAACAACCACTGATTTTAATTCAATAGGACTCTTCCTGTGTCCTCCAGCAAATGGGCACATGCCAACCTCATTGGGCCTAGGACCTCTAACCATATAGAGTTTGGTGTTGCAGATATGGGGAGCACAAAATTCCTAGTGGATTATTGGGAAGTGAGATCATTCCTGCTTTCGTCCTTTGGTTTCTGGATCCATGCATTTTTCATATTGGGAATGTGACACCAGATAGAGGGCTCTGATGCAATGTGATGCTGCATCTTAGAGGATGGCATCCACTCCTTGTATAATTTAATGTCTGAGCTGACACTTCAGTGACACCTTCAATAGGCCATTCCAGTGCCATATCAAACCGGCTTCTTTTGGATGGTTCAGTTTCAAAGGCCTCTGATGAACTGTCCCCAGTATAAGAGGTTTGATTTCAGAGACCAGAAAATCCAATGTGTGGATTACTTCAGCATCCAAGTATGTTGATATTGCTTGGCTCTGTGTCCCCACCCAAATCTCATCTTGAATTGTAATCCCTACATGTCGAGGGAGGGACATGATGAGAGGTGATTGGATCATGGGGGTGATTTCCCCCATGCTGTTCTCTTGAGAGTGAGGGAGTTCTCATGAGATCTGATGGGTTTTAAAATGGCAATGTCCCTTGGATGCTGTCTCCTACTGCCTTGTGAAGAATGTGCCTGCTTCCCTTTTGCCTTCCACCATGATTGTACGTTTCCTGACACTTCCCCAGCCACGAAGAACTGTGAGCCAATTAAACCTCCAGATACCAGAGAAGAATCTAGATACCTCCAACTTAAAGCCTGTGTCCAGTAGCTCTCAAAGTATCTGACTGTTTCTCTTTCCTCAGTGTAGTTATCTAGGAAAATGGCTGTAGGCCTCTTTGTGGAAGGAGTAGGTGAATCATTTCATTTTACACGTACTGTGATGCTGCAGGGGACTTCTTCCTGGGACCCGACCACATTTTTTTTTTTTTCAGGGAGTCTCACTCTGTCACTAGGCTGGAGTGTAGTGGCATGATCTCAGTTCACTGCAGCCTCTGCCTCCCAGGTTCAAGTGATTCTCCTGCCTTAACCTCCCAAGTAGCTGTGAGTATAGGCACGCGCCACCATACCCAACTAATTTTTGTATTTTGTTTTTTTAGTAGAAATGGGGTTTCATCATGTTGGCCAGGATGATCTTAATCTCTTGACCTCATGTTCTGCCCGCATTGACCTCCCAAAGAAGTGCTGGGATTTCAAGTGTGAGCTATGGTGCCCAGCCCTGACCACATTTTTAAGCAACAATTTCTGAGTTCAAACTGATTCCGTTTTGAGAAGTGGGCAAGGAATTGTTGATCTGGGAATGTCTTAATTTCTCCTTTAGTTTTGAGAATTTTTCTCTGTTTATAGAATTCTTGATTGACAGTCCATTTTCTAGCACTTGGGGTATGGCTTCCCACTGTATGCTCTCCTCCATGACTCCTGATGAGAAATCCGATGTTAATCTTATTGAGGATCCCTTTCATATGATGAGTTGCTTCTCTTTGCTACTTTCAAGATTTTATGTTTGTCTTTTGACATTTTGATTATGATATGTCTAGTGTGAATTTCTTTGAGTTTATACTATTTGGAGTTGATTATGCTTCTTGGACGTTTAGAATACTACTTTTTATCATATTTGGTCATTGATTTTGAAATTCTGTTTCAGCCCCCTTTTTTCTCCTCTCAATCTTGGACTCCCATTCTGTGTATGTTGGTATGCTGATGGCACCCCATAGGTTTCTGAGGCTCTATTTGTTTTTCTTCTTTAATTTTTCTTTCTATTTCCCAAGCCAGGTAATCTCAACTGACCGTTCTTCAAGTTTGCTAATTCTTTCTTCTGCCAGTTTAATTCAGTTATTGTGCTTCTCTAGTAAATTTTAAATATGTTATTGTACTTTCCAACTGCATAATTTTTATATTTTAATAATTTATATTTTTACTGATGTTCTCTATTTATCAATACATTATTCTCATGTTTCTTTTTTAAAAGACACTTTCTTTTTTTTTGCTTTTTAAACATATTAAAAATAGCTAGTTTTACAGAAATACCATTTGACCCAGAAATCCCATACTAGGTATATAACCCAAAGATTATAAATCATTCTACTAAAAAGACACATGCACACATATGTTTATTGCACCACTATTTACAATAGCAAAGACTTAGAACCAACCCAAATGCCCATCAATGATAGACTGGTTAAAAAAAATGTGGCACATATACACCATGGAATACTATACAGCCATAAAACAGAATGAGTTCATGTTTTTACAGGGACATGGATGAAGCTGGAAGCCATCATCCTCAGCAAGCTAACACAGGAACAGGAAACAAAACACTGCGTGTTCTCATTCATAAGTGGGAGTTTAACAATGAGAACACATGGACGCAGAGAGGGGAACATCACACACTGGGGCCTGTCAGCGGTAGGGAGCAAGGGGTGGGAGATCATTAGGACAAATACCTGATGCATGTGGGGCTTAAAACCTAGATGATGGGTTGATAGATGCAGCAAACCACCATAGCATATATATAACTATGTAGCAAACCTGCAAGTATAGCACACGTATCCCAGAACTTAAAGTAAAATTAAGAAAACAAAAATCTGGTTTTAAATGTTTGTCTAGTAAATCCAAAGTCTAAATTTGCTCAAGAAGTTTCCATTGACTGCCTTTTCTTTCCCTCTATGGGCAATAGTTTTCTTGTTTCATTGTATCTACCTTACCTTTTTGGTTAAATCTGGACATTTAAAATATATAAAGTAGCAACTCTGGAAATCAGATTCTCCCTGCTTCTTCGGGGTTCATTGCTGGTGGTGGTGTTTGCTGCTATTATTCTGTTGCCATTGCTTTGTTTAGTCACTTGAGGGTTTACTGTTGCTGCTATTATTCCACTGCTGTTGCTTTGCTTGGTCACTTTTCTGAATTTATATTTTGAAGTGTGCTTTCTTAGTTATGTGTGACCAATAAAGCCTCTGCTTGGTTAGCTTAGTGGTCAGCTAATGATGATTTACCCAAATTCCTGGAATCAACGTCTCTGAGCCTTGCTATGGGTTTCTCTGTGTGTGCTGGCATGTCTCAGGAAGACAGTTTACAACTCTTATCTTAGCCTTAACTTTCTTGTTGCAAAGAGCCTTAAAGTCAGCCAGGGATAATAATTTAAGGCCTTTTCTGGTGTTTCCTGAGCATACACACAGCTTTATGCAAGTTCATGGCCTCCCAGATTCCCTGAAATATGTTGAAGCTTTTCAAATTATTATATGGATCCCTAATTCACAAACTGTTCTTTTAAGAATTTTTGGGTCAGCTTATTTTTTGCCCAGTTGTTATCACTGCCACTGTCAACAGTGATTGTATACAATTGTGCTGTTTTCATTTTCTTTCTTTTTTTTTTGACAAACACCCTTGAGGAAAAGGCTGTTTGCATCAGGTAAACTCTGAGTCAGGTCAAATAAAGACATGCCCTGCAAAAGGAGTTTCCCAGGGAGCTTCTAGAGAGATCAAATAATGACATTTTCTTGGAAGTGGGGTTTAAGAGGAGAGGAGAGAGGAGAGTCAAACACATTGTACCCCTTCCAGTGGTTGCTGTCTCTAGGTTTTCATTATGATTGCGAAGCTACCGGTTTTCAAGCCTCCCACAGAACTGAGGAGAGGGGAATGGGAATAGGGTAAGTTAAAATCCCAGGACTTACTTTTTCTTAGCAAGATTCAGTTATTTTTTCAAACAAGTGCTCCCTGGATTATTGCAAGTCTTCGATTAATTGTCACAGTCCTGAAAAAGTTTAATTTGCATTTTTTGGCCAATGTTCTCATTGATTTTTTTAATAAATAAAAATATTTTCAGAGCTTTGTACTTCACCATCCTCACTGATATCACTCAATGTTCTCCCAGTTTTGTCTTTTTTTTCTGAATGGCTGCCCATTTTTTTCTGCCCCTCAGCAGGCATTGTATTACTAAGTCTCCTTGACCTGTGCTCAGATTTTGGTGACAATTAAGGAAATGGAGTACTTTTGTTTTCTAGTGATTAAGTGATGCCTCCCGGCCTCTATTAAACAAAGGCTGGCACATAGTATATCCTCAGTAAGTAGTAGCTGTAATTATTAATGGTCATCCCTCATCCCCAGGAACTGACCTGACCTGATATGCTATGAAATCAATATAATATTAGTCTTAGAAGAGAAATATGTCTACTTCTGGCCACGAAATGTATAAACCTACTTCTGCCTACATCAATCTGTTTCTCCTAATTCAATGGAGGTCATGATCCTCCTTTCTTCTCAGACCATTATCTTCGCTTGTACCTTGGATCTCATTCCAGATTCACCTTGTCTTCTTATCTGCTAAGTCTGCCTTATTACTGCCTCAGTCTCATCATAATTTAAACATGCTGAGTGTCTGCTCTAAACTCCACATGGCGTCTGGGTCTATTATTTGATCTCATCCACAAAATGAATTTCTACACTTGCTATGTACTCTCCCCACCTTCTTCTCATTTCTATAATATTACACTCTACCTTCTATGCCTCATCTCATCTAAAGCTGCTGTATAGGTCACCAATTACTTCCAAGTCATGAAATCCAGTGGATGCTTCTCACCTGACATATTTCCCTCTCAGCAGCACTATATACTTCTGACCACTTCCTCCTTTTAGAAACAATTTTTCCTCCTTGGCTTTGTCACTCACGCTTTCCTAAATTTGTTTCTCTGTCAGCTCCTTCTAAAATGACTTTTCATGTTCATCCTCTTCTGCCAGTCCATTTAATATTGGCAGTCCTCAGGATTCATTTTAAGGCCTTTTCTTTCTTCTAAATCTATATTTAGGCAATCTCATTACTCCTGTATCTTCAATTACTGTTTTCATGCATATAACTTTTACATTTACATCTCTAGACCAGAGATCTCTTCTGAACTTCAAACCACATATTCAAATATGTGCTATAGATCTTCCATTGTATATCCCAAATATACACTTCAAATTTACCATTTCTTATACAATATTTATAATCTTCCTTATCTTTTTCCTCCACTATTCACATCTAAGCAAACTGTGTCATCTCTTTAAATACCTAAGTGAGAGACTTGGCACTATCTTTGACTTCCCTGACTCTCTTACCTCCACTTTCATTAATCCAATATCAAATATATTGGCTCTATCTCCTAAACTTTTCATTCTTTTTCTTGCCTGCAACCATCCTAGTCCAAGCTATTAATATTTTTCTCTTAAGCTACTCCTATGATTTCTTAATTTGTCTACTCCATCCATTCCTGATTTGTGACTATCTTTATTCACTACAACACAAGACAGAGTGATATTTACAAACATCAAATCGGGTGATGACACTCTGTAGACTATATTAAGGACTTGTATTTAATGCTTGCATAACAATAGATAATTCTCCTTTCTAACATTCAAAGCATTTGTCCTTATGCATTCTAAGTGTCTTTCTCTACTAGATGTGACATCTATTGGGACAGGGCCTGTTTCTCACAAATGTGTCTCCATTGTCATGCTTAGACAATGTGTTTGAAAATTACACAGCATTTGGTAGTCTTTGGAAGAACAATTAGAAACCATTTGATATTTTTTTAGAAGAACCAATGCCTGAATGAATGTGTAAATATATCTGCAGACTAAAGCTAGCATTTAACCTACTATCTGGCTTTGGCTTTCTATACACAATTATTGATATTTTTCTACAGCTAGATAGTCAAGATATGCCAAATTTTGCCAAAGACTCTAATCTTTGAAACTGTCATGCTTATTTTCTTTACCATTGTAGTAGATTGGTATATTGCTCCAACTCTTCACTATCTTATTATAAATTATTCACTTTTTCCATGGCGCTTTGACGTACCCTCTCACTGTAGGCACAGCTCCATATTGGGCTTGGCTATGTGACTTGTGTCATTGTGTGAGATGTGAGATGTGACACAAACTGCAAGCTTAAATATGCTGATGCTATTTTGCCTTGTTCTTGTGCTTTTGGCATTCCCCGTGAGAAGAACATGCTCGGGTTTGCCCAAGGACAAGGTAGAGATGAATGACACAGATTGGAAGTCCGTGTGCAGCTTAGAGCCAAGCCCAGCTGACCCATAGCCTAAATGGAACCATCATAATCAACCTGCAAAAACATAAGGGAGAAAAATAAATGCTTGCTGTTACAAGCCACTGGATTTGGGTGTGCTTTGTTACAAAAGGTTATTACAGCAATGGTCAATTAAAATGATCACCAGTTGAGAAACACAGCAATGTTCTTATGTCACATATTTTAATCTGGAAAAGTTATTATGAGACTTTTGTACTAATTTTAGTTTTTCAAGCATTTGTCTACATTGTCACTCTTTGGAAGTCAGGGACAATATTATTTGAAAGATGAAGTTAAAATAAATACAGGACATCAAATCAAGGCCCAATAAAAATGTCCTGACAATAAGGTATGAACTTGTCCTACTGTCTTTTTATGACCATTCTGCTTCTTATTTCAGTGTGGATAATAATTACCAGTAATTTCTTTCCTTCCTTTGCAGTGGCAATCTCAGTTACTAATGTAACAGAGAAAGTTAGAACTCTATTTGGACATGAATTCTCAAAGGGCTTTTCAGGTCTGAGAAGGTCTGATCCTCTAATTAATTAGTGTACCTGTGAACCATCAATACTAGATTTGAGAATAATGTTGCAAATTTCTTTTCTATTTATGCTTGCTATTTAGAAATTAGATTCCCCCTTAGGTTTGATTTACAATTATTTGCCAAATCTGTTTGAGACTAATGGGCGTGTTTTGATTGAACCCCTAGCTAAAAATGAAGTAGTGTAAAATGAGAATTATAAAACTTCAGCTGCATTAAGAAAAAATGATATAGAAAAATGTATCTGTTTCAGTAAAAAGTATTTTATAATCAAACTAGTTTTTGCCTTTTTTGAAATATTGCTTTATTCTGTTTTACACGAGCTTTTCAGGCCAAGAAGCATTTATTAAACTAAAATAAATAGAGGATATGCAAAAAGAACTTTGGTATGATACACAAAAGATGACAAATTGTAATCATCTGTCATGATACAAGATGGTGGTTAAAATTGGGTGGAATTGGGTCAAGGGTTGGAAGGACACACACACACACATGCACACACACATACACATAAACATACTACTTCTTCTTCTTCTTCCTTTTTTTTTTTTGAGTCGGAGTCTTGCTCTGTCACCAGGCTGGAGTGCAGTGGCATGATTTTAGCTCACTGCAACCTCCACCTCCCAGATTCAAGTGATTTTCCTGCCTCAGCCTCCCAAGTAGCTAGGACTACAGGCACAGGCCACCACATCCATCTAATTTTTGTATTTTTAGTAGAAACAAGGTTTCACCATGTTTGCCAGCATGGTCTTGATCTCTTGACCTTGTGATTCGCCTGCCTCAGTCTTCCAAAGTGCTGGGATTACAAGCATAAGCTACTGTGCCAGGCCAAAATATACTCCTTCTTTAAAAGGTATATACCATTTAACATAATTTTTATGACTTAGAATAGAAACTAACTTAAGTAGCCCAGGCAGACTTATATAGCTTTGCATAAATTACATAAAGCTACATCCTTAGTATAATAGTATAATACATGCTAATTACATAGTGCTACATGCTTACTACTTTACAATAGTTAGTACATGTTATCTGAGGTAGTGCTTTTTAGGTGAGGTGAAATCTTTACCCTCAAAGCCACACCTGATGTATATCTGTTCTGACTTTGCTGATTATAGCTATTGGTTCATTTAAGGTTATGGTACAATTGATTTGTAAGTGCTGTGCTATTATTATTGGGGAAGAGAACTAGCAAGGAAATAGAGCATTTGTATACTTAATTTTATTGACAAGCTACTGGTGTGTTACTATTTTCATGAAGGGGAGAAATACAAATATAAGTTGTATTGGAATTCTATATTCAGTGAAATCCTTCCAATCATTGTTAAACAGCTTCTTTCTTTCTTTTTTTTTTAATTGTACTTTAGGTTCAGGGACACGTGCAGATTATGCAGGATTGTTGCATAGGTACACACATGGCAAGGTGGTTTGCTGCCTCCATCCCCCCATCACCTACATCTGGCATTTCTCTCCACGTTATCCCTCCCCGACTTCCCTACCCCCCACACTGCCCCTCCCTTGCCCCCACCAACAGACCCCGGTGTGTGATGCTCCCCTCCCTGTGTCCATGTGTTCTCATTGTTCAACACCCGCCTATTTCTTAGTGGCCTGACATCATCTCAGTCTGTGTGCTTTTTTTCCATTTAGTAAAAGAAAGCTTTGAGAAAGTCCAATTCCAGAAAACATCGTAAAATGGAAATATGAATTTTCAATAAGCAGGCAGAAACATAAATGTTTAATTCAGTTTCCAGCTCTCAACATTTTAAGAACATATTTTGAACTTTATTTACATGTGAGCAGGTGGAAATTGTTGTGTTGGGGGGTGGTGGATGCCTCTGTAATTTATAATAAGAGAGTGAAGAATTGGGCCAATATTCCAATCTACTACAGTGGTAATGAAAAAAGCATGATAGTGAAAATTAATAAGCTAACGTGTACAGAGTGCTCTCTCTCTGTGTTAATTGCCATTGATTATGAGCTGAGGTTATAAATATATATATATATATATATATATATATATATATATTCTGCTTCTGGCGTATGGCCTTTCATTTCTTTCTTATAATCTCGAAGGCCTTCCTCTCTAACAACCGTATCCAATTAATTTTGTTATTACATGGAAGATCCACTTGCATGAGATTTATTTTTTAAGTGACTTAGAAGATTAATTTGGAAGAACAGAAAATTCTACTTTTCCTGTTGAGTGGGTAGAAAATGAGGTCAGCAATGGAAGTCTTAGCTGACTTAGTTCTGTGCCCTGTGAACCCAAGAGGCTCTATTCTCAAACTCAGGGATCACACTTGCTCACTGCTCTGGAGAAGCATGGGGGCATACATCACTATTATCTCAACTGTGGGGCATTGGCTCAGCCAAAGCAAGACAGCACCTTCAAGATCTGCCTTCCTTTCCCATTGCAGTGTCTTTCTTTCCTCAGGCACTCAATTACTTGAACCACAGAATTGACGGTGACTTTTTAATTTGAGAAAGCTATTTGAATATAGTCTTATGAGCTGCAAGACCTGTGACGCTCCAGGGTAATCTCCCTAAATTCCATCGAGATTTTGCAATCAATATGCTCAGACATAGCCCCACCACATTTTCCAGGGAGGCCATAAAGAAAGGGAATCTAGTGAGGGTTTCTTGCTGTCTTTGAAATTTCTGCTTTTGACCATTGCCAGGCCAGGTCTGGAAGTCTTCTATAGGACCTAACTTGTTGATAAAATTAATATTAATATCAATAATTATATTAATGTTTATGTGGGAGATAATACTGCCTATAAATAGAGCCCATAGAAATGTCTTAGCGAGCTCAGGCTGTCATAAGAAAATATCATACACTAAATGGCATAAATAACAAACTCTTAATTCTCACAGTTCTGTAGTTTGGGAAACCCAAGATCAAAGTAGCAGCATGGTCATTTTCTGGTGAGGGCCTCCTTCCAGGTTGCAAGCTTGCTGATTTTTCATTGTATCCCCATGTGGCTGAAAGAGTGCCAGGTAGATTTCTGACCTCTTATTCTAAGGATACTAATATCATTAATGAGAACTCTATTCTCATGATCTAACTACTTTCCAAAGGCCCCATCTCTAATAACATCACGTTATGATGAAGGTTTCAACATATTAGTTTTTGAGGACACAAACATTCATTCCATTGCTAGCAGAGAAAACAACACCGACCTTTTCAAAATCCCAAAAAGTTCTTTATAAAGGCACACATAACACATAAGCATACACATGCTATAATAGATGATTGATTTCATGGAAATGGGGATAGGAATTCAATAATGGGGACTTCTAGTCAACAATTGTAATGACCAAAATCAATGCATCTGCAGTGGTTCATATGATACAATTTTTCTTTGAGACAGAGTTTCGCTCTTGTCACCCAGGCTGGAGTGCAATGGTGTGATCTTGGCTCACTGCAACCTCTGCCTCCCAGGTTCAGGCAATTCTCCTGCCTCAGCCTCCTGAGTAGCTGAGATTATAGGCACTCACCACTAAGCCCGGCTAATTTTTGTGTTTTTAGTAGAGACAGGGTTTTGCCATGTTGGCTAGACTGGCCTAGAACTCCTGACCTCAGGTGATCTACCTGCCTTGGCCTCCCAAAGTGCTGGGATTACAGGCATGAGCCACCGTGGCTTGCCCTAATAATACAATCTTGACCCTGGCAGACTTAATGTTCCTGTCAGGTTGGCTAAACTTTAGATGGGTTTCTTCTTGACCATAGGCCTTGATTTCTCTTTTTCTTAGAGCATTTATTTTAGAAAAAATATAATTATACATACTTTCTCTGTCCTTTTGATATGTAAATCAATTCTCAGCCTTTTCCAAATTTTATAGCCAAGAAAATATTAAGGGCCTGGAAGCCATCTCTGAAGTGTAAACATAAAAGAAGATAGTGCCCCTGTGCCCCTATCTCCATTCTTTGTGAGAGGATAAAAGTCTAATTTTGATGGAAGTCAATTAAAAAACACAGATGGTCTAATCACAAAGGAGAAAAGCATTTGCAAATTCAGAAATAACTCAATGTGTTCAACATGTCCATCAATTAACCTCACCCCTAATCTCCTCTAGTACTTTTCCATGTGCTCGCCCCAGCACTTAAAAACACTCCTGCCTAGTGTTTCAGTAAAGTTGAGTTCAGTTAGTTTCTCTCCTCTATTGCAGTAGCTTGAATAAAATGTTCCTTGCCTGTTTAACTTTTTTTGGTGAATTTCTTGTTTGAAACTATACATGTTCTGGAGTTGAAGCAACAAAGTCCATAGTGATAGAAAGATTTAGGAAAGACAAAGTAGGCAGAAGAAACGTTAAGAAGATTGTAGATGGAGAGTGTGGCATTATACATTCACAACACTAGGAGACAGCTGGCAGTCATGCTTTAAACATAATTCTGATCAGTAAATAAGTTCAAGTTCACTGTCTGGAATATAATAACTAATAGGAAAAGACAGAATTGTTCCCAGTTGTGGGTAATATGTTGCTCCATTTCCTCAAAGTTCCTTTGTCTCAAACTCCTAAGCTCAGGTGATCCACATGCCTCGGCCTCCCAGAGTGTTAGGATTACAGGTGTCAGCCACCGTGCCTGGCCCTGGCCTGAAGATTTCTTAAAGATCTGAAAGTAGATCCACCATTAGATCTAGCAATCTCACTACTGGGCATCTACTCAAAGGAAATGAAGTCACTATATCAAAAAGACACCTGCACACGTATGTTTATCGCAGAACAATTTACAGTTATAAAGATATGGAATCAGCCTAAGTACCCATTGACCAATGAGTGGATTTTAAAAAAGTGGAATATATACATGATGGAATACTATTCAGCCATAAAAATGAAATAAGCCAGGCATGGTGGCTCATGCCTGTAATCCCAGGACTTTGGGAGTCTAAGGTGTGTGGATCACCTGAGGTCAGGAGTTCAAGACCAGCCTGGCCAATGTGGTGAAACCCCATCTCTACTAATAATACAAAAAAAAAAAAAGAAAGAAAATACTGTATATTAAAAGACAGTTTCAAGAGGAGAACTGCTAAAGACTTAAAAATATGTGAAAGAACCATAGTCTCCCTTCTTAAAGACAGAGTATTTTTATAAAATTACCACTTCCAAAATGTGGCTACTATAAAAATGTCACATTTGGATCAGGAGAATGTAGATATTATAGGACATAGAACTAAAAAAAAAACCCAGCTACATATCTATTAACCTCTTAGGGTCACATCAAGATATTATTTAGTGGTAGAAAGAAATATAAATAAACAAATAGTTTAATGCTGCATCAGAAATGATCTAGGAGCCTATGGGGGAAACCTGTATTCTAACAGTCCACCATGCCCTTCCTGCTACTGTTGAAACTAAGCCACTCACCCACACAGATGTTGAGAAAGCTATTGCAAGTAGCTTCATACATTCATTCATTTAGCAAATATTTATTGAGGACCTATTATGTGCCAGAATTGTTTGAAGTGTTGGGGATACAGTGGAGACCAAAGAAGACAAAGTCTTTTGCTGTCTAGTGTGGCAGATAAATGATAAGCAAATACAAACTAGAATTATAATATGTGCTGTGAAGAAAACTACAGCAGGACAAGGATGATGGGCAATGAAGGGAAGGATGCAATTTAGATACAGTGGTCCTGGCAGGCCTCTCTGATAAGGAGCCATTGAACATAGAGCTGAAGAAAGTGGCCTGGAAAAAACCTGAAGAGAGAGTGCACATCTTGAGCCAGAGGGTCCTACCATTTTAAAGGAAGAGCAAAAGGCCAATGAGACGTGGGAATAGTGATCCAGAGAGAATAGGAGAAATAGAAAGACGGGTCACAGCAGTAGTCAGGGGCCAACTGAAACAGGCCTTGGGGGCAAGGCAAGAGTTGAGAATTTTATTCTCAGTGTGATGAGGAGCCTTAGAGAATTGAGAGTAGTGTGCTCTGAACCAATTAATATTTTTGAAAGACAACACTGGCTGAAGAAGGTAACAGAAGAGTCTGGAGGAAGTCACCCAGGTAATAGGCGATGGTGGCTCAGATTAGCATTTCTCAATCTCAGCACTGTTGACATTTGAGGCCAGATCATTTTTCTTCTGGGAGGCCATTCTGTTTATCATAGAATGTTCAGCAGCATCATTGGCTTCCTCAGTTAGTAGAGAGCCTCATAGATGTCAGTAGCATCGCAGTACTTATGAAGAGAAAAAAGTATCTTCAGACATTGCCAAATATGCCTTAGGAGGCAAAATCATTCCCAGTGACAGCCACTGGCTGAGACCAAGATAGCAATGGCAGAGGTGATGATGAGTGGCTTTAAGGCAGAGCTAACTTTATGCGCTAGCCAGTTGACTGTGGACTACAACAGATAGGAGTCAAGGATGATTCCAAAGGAAGCTCTTTGCAGCTGACAGAAAGACTGAAGGAGCTGGTAGTCAGAAGCTGTCTGCTGATAGGTAGACAAAGGTTTTTCCTTAAAAGGGAATCTGGGAGGCACATCCCCATTTCCATCTCAGCACTATCCCAGGACAATCCAACAGCCTTCTATTGCCTATATCTGTTTTGTATGTTGAGCTCTGTGACTCCTACCAGTACTTACTTACCCTCATCGTTTCCCTTCTGTGTTTTATTTATGTAGTTGTATTTGGTAATTTATATCTATTGGTATAGGAAAAAAATAGATTGGACTCCCTGGAATATATCCCCAAATTTAAATTTCATCCTCATTCTCAGACATGAAATTTTGTTATTTTCCCTTTGGTCTCCACCACAAAGTCCAAAAGCAAGAAATTTTTTGCTTCTACTTTTCATCCTAATACTCCGAGTCTATTAGCCAGACCCATAGAAAGGTGACAAAATCAGATGCAACTTGAGATGATATAGAGGAGGAGAAAGACAGTATGGATTTTACCAGGTTAAGAAACAGTCTTTTCAGGTATTTTCAATAGATTCAGAAGCATGGGCCATGATATGGGAGTGTATGACACACTTGATTGGGAGTTCTGATTAGTAAGGGGTGGTTAGAGTCTTGGATTTGTGATTAGAGACAGACAGCAATAGATTAGTCTGTCATAACATTGGTTCGTGAATGGCCTTGGGTCCTCTGGTAAATTCTACAGAGTCAGGGAATGTATCTGCAATTGGGGATTACATTTCTTTCTGCATTTTAGAGAGATAACTCTGATAGAGGCATAAGGTTTGTTGGGAGCAGAAGAATGCATTGGTAGTTTACATGTTTGTTTGTTTGTTTTTACCAGACAAGAAGTGAGGAATAAGTAATGCTGTGTCACACAAATACCTCATTATGGACTTATGCCCAGCCTTCCCAAATGGGTCCCCCTTCTATCCTGCTTCATCCGTCTTTGGTTCATGTTAAAATAAATGTCAGTGAAAGTTCAGTGAAACATGAAGCAAAGTGGGATGCATTGGCTACACAGTCACTTAGTGTTCAATTGCTTGCTCAAACCTAAAAAAGTCAATTGTTTTCAGATGTCAAAATATTTTATTCTTATAGAAGACAGGAAAATATAAATGCGCATTTTGCTGTAGCTTTTAGATATTACAGTGCAATTATGGAGCAGCCTATTTAATATTTTTTCACATGAGTTCACTTGTGCTGTTTGTGACTCCCTCCTGGCTCATTATCTAGTAGTAAGTTCAATAATAATATTTAAATTTTATTGAATACTTCATTGCCAAATGCCTTATGTATGTCATTTCAGTTAATTATCACAAAAGTATGAAGTAGGTTTTATACTTATCTCCAGTTCAGATGAGGACATTAAGACTCAGAAGGGTGGCCCAGCATGGTGGCTCACACCTGAAATCTCAGAACTTTGGGCTCACACCTGAAATCCCAGAACCTGGGAGGCCAAGGCTGGCAGATCACTTGAGGTCAGGGGCTCGAGATCAGCCTGGCTAAACATGGTGAAACTTCATCTCTACTAAAAATACAAAAATTGGCCAGGTGTGGTGGAACACGCCTATAATCCTAGATACTTGGGAGCCTGAGGTGGGAGGATCACTTGAACCAGGGAGGTAGAGGTTGCAATGAGTTGAGATTGCACCACTGCACTCCAGCAGTGATGACAGAGTGAAATTCCATCTCAAAAACAAAAAAACAAAAAACGCAGAACGGCAAAGTAGTCACTTTCAAAGTCACATGGCAGGTGAGTAGCAGACCAATATTGAAGTCCACATCTACCCTATCCAGAAACACAGCTCTTAACCACCTGTTCTCCATATTGACTGCACACTTTGCTTACTTGGAGATAAGCTATGAAGAAGAATAAAAAGGAAGAGGGATTTCTATTGGAGGAAAGAGGATTATCTGAGGAAGAGCTAGGATTCAGCACTGTTGGAGGTCACCTTGATTAACCGGATAAATGCTGGTACCATTTACAGAGAAGGAGAATGTTGACAGAGTAGTTGGATATGTCGGACATGTATTTATGTAACTAAAGTTTGTTTTTATTGAACATTTATATTTTGTGCATCTAAATTTCACAGCTTTTAAGGGTATATTTAACATTTTAGTGTTTGTTAAAAGGAATCAAGTTTGAAACTTTTAAGGAAACTACATCCCTCCAGTGTAGAGTCTGATTTCTATGGCAATGACATTTTTCAAGAAGTTATGTTTCTGACCTATGTTCATCCAAACTCAAATTATTCCGTAACAGTTTCATTTTCTTGCTAAGGTGTCCATATTTCTCCCTAAAGCACTAGATAGTTATGCTCTTTCCTGATTGATGTCTTGCCTTTATCAACCAGACTAAGTGGGAGACAAGATAGATTGGAGCAGAGTTCATTCTATAACGAGCTAGGGCTCCCTGAGATAGAAACCTTCAGTGCTAAACATTGTCCCAAATTCTGCAACTTTACTCACTTTGGAGAAACATGTTATTAATACTTGAATGAAATGTCTTTAAACATGCATGAAAATTATAAACATCTATTTATGCAAAACCCTTTATATAATACATATGAAACAAGATTAAGCATGGAAAATGATTTTACCAAATGCTTTGACTTTTCTCTAGTAATACATTTTCTGGTCTTTGTACTTGTGACCTTTCCACTCCATTCTAAACACACACACACACACACACACACATGCCGCCCCACCCTCACACACACGTCTAGATTATTCTTCTTTATTTGCCTTGTGAACTTGTTATTCTTCAAGCCCTTTAAATAACATCTGCTGAATCTAGATTATTTTGTCTCCCTTGTCCTTCATCAGGTTACATCTTTCTCCGTTTACGATCTGAAGATGTTCTGTGTACAGCTCATGTTGTGTTCTTCATAGCTTTATAATCATTTTTGTACTCATGTGCATGTTCGCTCTTAACTCTCTCATTGGACTGTGATACATCAAGGATGGGTCTGTATCTTAATTTTCCATTTGGAGATGAGCTCTCAAAATTCATTCCCTCCTCAAATGCATTACATATGAGTCAGTTGTCTGATGCTATTTCCATGTCTGCTCCTTAGCTCCTAAAAGTGGCTATTCAATAATTAAGAGCAACCTCAGCATATAACTTTCCTTCACTTTATATGTCAGCCCTTATGATTTTGTATGTAGTCTTAAGTGAGCCTCATGAACAAGATTTAGATTCCAGGTCCTCTTAGACACTGTCTTCATCTTCTAGCCTTCTCTGTGGTGACTACACTGACAATTAAAAGCAGTAGCTGATAGGGATCACCATGCACTGTCATCGAACTTCACAATGTCATGCACAAAATCAAAGTCTGAACGCTGATAGAGCAGTGCTGGAGAACACTGATGGAGGCAGCAGCTAAATGAGGTGGTGTACTCCTGCTTGCTCCCAAGGACACAGATGTAAATGAATAAAAAAAAAAATCCACTGAAGCCCAGGGGCCTGAAGCCCTTATGCCCCCAAATCGCCTGGCATTTCTTTAGAAGAGTCAGTCTTCAGCAATATTAATTTTATGATGAATATGTGTTTTATTCCTTCTCTTTTAATTACTATGCTGCACAGATACATCTAGGCTTCCTGAAATATCCATTAGTCAGTCCAGCAATACTTTTCAAAGTGTTCAATTACTGCTACAAGTATAAGACAAAGCAAAGTTCGGGATGGCCCCTGCAGTGCCTTGTACTCTGTCTTGGGAGCTCCATTAGGGGAAATACAGAACTATTTAACCACCCTCTTTGTGATGTTCAACCTAAGAAAGCTCTTTATCTAGAAGACCCAGTTCTCAGCCTCACTATTACAACGCTCTCTATTTTCTACTCCATTTCTTCTATTCCTTTTCATTTCCTCCATCTATACTTGGATGTCTAGATACAAATGCTCATCTCTCTTCTAGTTAACAGTTTTCCTTCAGTGCCCTAGTTCATCTCTAGATGTGTTCATCCCTAGATCTTTTATGTGCTTTTCCCATGGGTTGCCTTCCGCAGAAGATGGAGTTGGCCACAGTATTGACATTTGCAGTCACCCTCCACCCTTCTGGTTCTACTTTTCCAGCTCTATGTTCCATAGAAACCACCACCTCCAAACCCACTATATGATTATTTATTGTATTTACATTTCATTGTCTGTCTCTCCTCAAGAAAATCTAATGACAGATTTTTGCCTATTTTGTTTACGAATGCATCTCATAAGGAACATAGTAGATATGCAAAAATGGAACCATGAATTAATATTTTGCTTGCGTAGGCATTCACATTAGAGCTGACTGCCCCTGGAGTCTGTCCCACTGGGAGTCCTCTTCTGCCAGTCAGTGAAGGGATCACTGCTGTTGCTGTCCCCCTGGATTCCCTGATCCAGGTCTCAGCACAGTAACCAAGGACCTCAGTATGTGGCTTCTGTCCCTTTGATTCCTCAACAGTTAATGTAGATTATCTTCAGAGAACAAAAATCATACTTTCTGGTTCCCAGTCTTCATTCAATCAAGAATTGGTAGATTAGAAGCATGCTTATGGCACATTTAAGAATCTGTTTTTACCCACCTCCCTGATAAGACCGTGTTCTTTTGAAAAATTTAATAATAGAATACTTGTCTATTTGGTATGGTCCGCTTTCTAAATTTCTGACCTTACTTCATTAAGAAATTTGACTTATTTGAATCTGTAAAACCCCCAGAGGCAACTTGACCAGTAAAGATTGCAAGTCAACAGAACAAATTTATAAATCACTTACTACATTCAAGGCACTGAACCAAATGCTGAGGTTTTAAGATAAATAGGACATAAATTGTGTGGTATCATCAATGGCTGAGGGAGTCTTAGGTATAAATATACATACACATACATAAATGTAAAATTATATTTATATATGCAGGTAGATATATATGCATATGTATAAATGTAATATAATAAAAATACTTGTTTAGGTTTCCCTCTCTACTCAAACATTTTTCATAGGCAACAACTTCAGGTTTTTTGAGTGAATGTAGCCTATTCTAAAGGTCAGCCACTTTTCTTATGAAGAAATGTAATTTGGAAAATGTACTGTTAATTGGTTCCAGTAAAATGTTTCTTTTGAGAAATAAATTTTAGCGTCAGCTTGAGTTACTTTAATACAGTGTTCTTTTCATTTAAAATGACATCTTCGAAGTTTAGTCACAGAAGTCATGCTTTTATTCAAAACAAAATTACTTCCTTTGCCATGGCATCAATACTTAATGTTATCAGTGGGCCGGGTTTATGATTCCATGTGTGAAATGCTATTTCACAAGGGATTTTATTGATTTCTAATATGTTGTTTCTGAGTTTTCGCCTCTTCTGTGTTGCTGATGAAGTCTGCCTGAGCCCTTTTTCACTCCCAGCCATGCAATTTCATATCATTATAAACACTGTTTAAACCTCTATTTCTATGACACAGAATCTCAAGCTTGAAGGAAAGATGCATTTATATCGGCACGTTAACATTATTACTGGAAGCACAGGAAATTCTAATGTGATTCTTTTATAGACAAGGAAATAATTCCTTCCCCTTTCCATCCTACTTCATGCTCTGAGCTAGGATTATTCTGTTTCTTTTTTGTCTCTCAGAAATTCTGCACAATTCTGTAAGACTGTTTAGCCATTGTGAGAGAAATAGATATGAAAAACACCATAAAGTTCCTTTGAGGTTTTATTTTCCACACTCTCTGCTACGTTGTTTAAAAAGGCGCGTCTTCTCTTTCTGGCTTCGAGTTTCCTAGGCCATGACGTTTCTATGTAGATCTCAATGAGGAGAGATGAGAAGGGCTTTTCACGCCCAAGCCATCATTTGTTACAGCTGGTAAGTCCTTTGGTCTGAGGCTCCTATGGATGCGGAGAAGAGACACAGCCCATAGTCTCACCAGTGGGGTACACTTCATGTCTAATAGCTTCCAAGTGTCACAGTCCTTGTGAGACCTAAGGCTGCTGCATCAGAAATAACATAGGGAGGCCCCGGGCTTTTGAGATTTAGAATGCAAAATCAGGACATGAGGTTTTGAGTGCTGGACCAGACATTTTAAATGACACACAATTCTCAACACAATCATATGTGGGAGGTACTGTTATTTTTATGCAGTCCCTAGGAGGGACCAGAGACTTGTGAAAAAAGTGCTCCAAACCACAGAGGTGTTAAATAGCAGCATCAGAACTCAGTTCACTTGACCCCAGGCCTCTTGCTCTTTTCTGAGTCTGTGCGGCATTCCTGAACCTCACAAACTATAGAACGCTACAGCCTCTCTGATTGTTGCCAGATAGCTCGTTCTGGTGTTTCATTAGAGTTAACATTTTGGAGCAAATATAATGTACTCCTGTAATTTAACTTTGTACTGCAAAGGTGGTAGACACAGATCATATTGCCTTTACCCCCGAGGGGCTTAGAATCTAAGAGAGAAGATAAAATGAGTGCGTAAATAATAATAGCAAGAAACACATTACAAGTTATCACACAGGGAAATGAGAATAAAGGAAGTCTTCATAAAAGAAGGGGCATTTGATCTGGATCAGAAAAATATAGAAATAATTTTATAGGAAGAAATTAGGGTCAGTATTCTTCTGGAAGAGATAAAATTATGAAACAAGAAACACAGCTAGAAAACTTATGGATATGGTGTATGAATATTGACTGGTTTATTTTGGCTGGAATATAGGGCAAGTAAAAGAAAAGACTGGAGATTATTGCCAATGCATTTCTAACAACAGAGCATCTGCTAACAAAGTTTCTCTTGATTTTCCTTGAATCAGAGAGCAAATGATTATATGCAGAGATTGGCTCTGTCTTCAATTAAGAACAATGGATTTTAAAGGACTGGAGAAAGGTTTGGGCATTAATTTACCTAGACTGCACTTCCCTGACTCTTAATTCCCCTGGAACTTATTTTGAAGTGGCCCACAGAGGTTAATTAACTTGTCATGGCCATAGTCAGTCAATTGTAGGTTACCATTTGGGGAATGCTCTAAGCTAGAAGGCTTGATGATTATGTACCTACAGGAGTCAGAGGCCCTGAAAGCCACACTGGTGGTGTGGGTAGAGGTGAGCTGAGGAGGAGAGGGAAGTTCAGAGTCAGGTCTTCCACAAAGCAGAAGGTGTAATTCCAGCCTTCTCTTTCTTCACTTCTTCCATACTTGATGTTTACGCCAAACCGTCAGGGACAGCCATTTTTCCTTCTATATATGTCAGCCACTCCTCAGGGGAAAAAAGTAAAAAT
Organism: Cacajao melanocephalus; assembly: GCA_963573385.1. NCBI lineage: Eukaryota > Metazoa > Chordata > Mammalia > Primates > Pitheciidae > Cacajao > Cacajao melanocephalus. Next base: position 109,488 of record CAUYLG010039475.1, read on the forward strand.
GATAGAAAATCTTTAATTTCCAAGGGCAATTATAATTTATACTAATGACTTATGATTCATATACTTTATAATTTTTGCTATTTAAAGAAGTAAGAAGTATGATTGAAAGGTGATTTTTAAGTATGTCACATAACAGTTATCCATGTATGTAATCAAATATGTTATATTCGCAAGTTTACTAGGGGTGAGTTGCTACAAATTGGATTGATTTTAAACTAAAATGTAGAAAGCTTTCCCTAAAACAGCTAACAAAGTTAAAACACATTTTGGTTTTTGTGCTTGTAATATGAAAAATGTTTTGTAATTTATTTGATAATACTTTTCCCTTTTTAAACTTGTTTTTAAAATAGTTACAAAAATATTGAACTGATGAAGTATACTTGCTATGAAATAACTGCTGTAATTTTAATTATGCAACACTAATGAATACTTACAACATATGATTTAGAGTGTCTATTGTTTTCCTATATTTTATTATTATGTTTACTGTGAAAACTCATTCTGAGGATAATTAATTCCCTTTAAATTATATATGTGTGTGTGTGTGTGTGTGTGTAAATATATATGTATGTATATATAAATATGTTTACATATGTGTATATATACTAATACATATTTGTATGTATGTGTGTATATGTATAAATATATATGCATGAGTATGTATATGTGTGGGTAAATATATATGTCATCAAACAATACCTTATACTTAAGTGGATGAAGAGAAATTTGAAATAGAAATGTGAAGCTTTCTGGGTTCTAGTCTCAACTGTTCAGTAAGCTTAAAGGAGGAAAGCAACACCATGATGCCTCAGATTCTTCATTTCTTTAAAAATGTGCCATGAATATCAACGATCTCTTGAAAAAGGTGACTATTATTGCTGGGTTTATGAGAATAATTGGGGAAGGTGAGGCATAAGAAAAAGTGGGTTTCTGGGGAAATAGCCTGCCATTTTGTGCCCCACAAAGCCTGCTGTAGCAGGTGGAGGTTGCCTGGGCATATGCATGTAATACTCAAAGAGTAAACTTGGGGAGCCCTTTCACCATCTTCTCCAGGCTTGAAGGCCCTAAGACACCTGATTTCTTTTCATCATTCTTTCAGGAGCCGCAATGTCGGCCTGGCCTGTCGAATACTACAACTCTCCCAATCTCCCATTTCCAAGTTGCCCTGGAGACATATAAATGGGCCTGTAACATCTTTTTGCAATGTCCTATGAGTCCATGGATGGATGTAGAAGGAGGAATGTGGCATACAAGAGTTATTAGGGCCAACTAAAGTTGTTATGTTGTCTTTTGTTTGAACTTGCCGATCGCTGGGAGTTTTTCAGTGCCTATGTCATAACCAGCAGTATCCTCCCATGAGGTATTGAAGAATGTTCAGACATGGGTTATTCTCCATGAACTTGCCATTCATTTGGAACAATAAGATTAGTCAAAAAGATAGAATACAATATTAATTTTAAAACCATACATGTATTATGGAAAAGGTATGGCCGTTCCCCTACTTGACTCTTTCATATATCATACCTCAATTAACACTCACCAATCCTGTGAGGAAGAATCATTTCACAGATGCTGAGACTCACCCTTAGCAATGTTAGCTAACCTTTCTGATGTTTGTCAGGAAGTAAGCAGGAAAGCCGGAACAGCACACCAGTCTATATAAGTCTACACTCATTTTCTTTTCATCAGAAATAAAATCACTGGTAAAATTTCGGGGGCAAAATAGCATGTCATTTTCTGTGATAGTCTTAATGAATTTCTGAAGATGTTGCTGATGACACAAGAATCCCATCAAAATGGCAATATGTTTCTGTTCAAGGGACTTAGTTCTAAGAATAATGAAAACATTAATATGTTCTTGTGAGTCTCCAGCATCAATAACCATTTCTTCATATCCCACATCAAGCAACTCTTTGCCTGTAATTTTGTCTTATGGTGTCACTTTACCAGCTACACGAACACCCAGGGAAGTTTTCCACATCTGTAAACTAAGGATAATTATACTTGGACTATTATTATGATTAGTTGTAATTTATGTGCAAAATATTTCCTGGCTCATAACAGATAGTAGCTTTTTTTTTTTTTTTTTTTTTTGGAGATGTGTTTTCGCTCTTGTCGCTCAGGCTGGAGTGCAGTGGCACAATTTCATCTCACTGCAACCTCCACCTCCTGGGTTCAAGTGATTCTCCTGCCTCAGCCTCCTGAGTATCTGGGATTATAGGTGACTGCCACCATGCTTATAATTTTAGCAGAAATGGGGTTTCACCATGTTGGCCAGGCTGGTCTTGAACTCCTGACCTCAGGTGATCCACTCACCTTGGCTTCCCAAATTTCTGGGATTATAGGTGTGAGCCACCATGCCAGGCCAGTAGCTCTTATTATGAATAAATATTTTTTACAAGTTATTCAAGTTTTGTTGGACATTGACTAGGCATTAATAGCTGTAGAAAGAGATCTCTCATAACTTGACCTTGAGGCTCTAAGTCTCTGACAGGTGACCTGCTCCAGTTGCATCAATGTGGTGCCTTCTAAGGGTAGAAATGCACTGCATTTCCTGTTGCTCTTAGGTATTGCATTCAGGCTTTTCTTCACTGCATACATTTTCAGCTTTAGAACCGGATTTGATCTGTGTAGTGTTCTTTCTTTGTAGCCTTGCATTTGAATAATTTGTACCCTTGAGGCAGTGCAAGGCCACTCTGATTTTTCGATAATTAGGGTTTGCTGTCAAGAATTGGACATTACATTTTTTACCAAAACATCCTGGTAAAGCAACTAAACTCTCATAGTTACTCTAACAGAAATATAATAGTTATCTGCTTAATTATGGTTTGCAAAAATGTATCATAATTTTTTAAGCAATAAACATAAAATACTGACATTATAAGAAACATAAAAAAGTTACAGAGAATTGTATAGAAAGCGCAATACCCTTAAATGCATTACTATTACATATTATACTTTAATAAATTGCTGCTTAATATAAGTTTATTTTCTCAACTTTCCTCCCAGGTTTGAAAGCTTCAGCTCATCTTGATATTTCTGTTAAAATCCTTCTGCATTCCTGTGTAATATGTCAGTGTACAAGATCCTCCCATATTGGGGAAAAACATGGAAATTTCCTGATTGAAAGATATTCATAGAAAGATTTCTCCTTTTCCTTTAAATTCTTTGTTCACAACACCTTCTTCTGTTTTTACCAAGTCACAGAGCAAAAAGAGAAAAGTAATCCTACCACATAAGGCCAATATTTTCCCTGTATGAATTACCCATGGTTGGCTCTCTTCTCTATATCTGCCTCACTTTTATCTTTTTCTTTTCTTTTGTTCCATTCTTCTCTTTTCTTCTCAGATAGAGATGATGTATCCTCCTCAAATAAAAACTTTGAAATCAGGTAGCGTGATGCCTCCGGCTTTGTTTTTTTGCTTAGGATTGTCTTGGCTGTGTGGGCTCTTTTTTTTGGTTCTATTTGACGTTTAAGGTGGTTTTTTCCAGTTTTGTGAAGAAGGTCATTGGTAGATTGATGGGGATATTTCAAACTATACTACAAAGCTACAGTAATCAAAAGAGCATGATACTCATACCAAAATAGAGATATAGACCAATGGAACAGAACAGAGGCCTCGGAGGCAATGCCACACATCTATAATCATCTGATCTTTGACAAACCTGACAAAAACAAGCAATGGGGAAAGGATTCCCTGTTTAATAAACGGTGTTGGGAAAACTGGCTAGCGGTGTGCAGAAAGCAGAAACTGAACCCCTTCCTGACACCTTACACTAAAATTAACTCCAGATGGATTAAAGACTTAAACATAAGGCCTAACACCATAAAAACCCTAGAAGAAAACCTAGGCAAAACCATTCAGGACATAGGCATAGGCAAGGACTTCATGACTAAAACACCAAAAGCCAAAATAGACAAATGGGACCTAATTAAACTCCAGAGCTTCTGTACAGCAAAAGAAACAATCATTAGAGTGAACCGGCAACCAACAGAATGGGAAAAAATTTTTGCAATCTACCCATCCGACAAAGGGCTAATATCCAGAATCTACAAAGAACTAAAACAGATTTACAAGAAAAAAACCCAAAAGTGGGTGAAGGATATGAACACTTTTCAAAAGAAGACATATATGAGGCCAACAAACCTATGAAAAAATGCTCATCATCACTGGTCATTAGAGAAATGCAAATCAAAACTATATTGAGATACCATCTCATGCCAGTTAGAATGGCAATCGTTAAAAAATCTGGAGACAACAGATGCTGGAGAGGATGTGGAGAAACAGGAACACTTTTACACTGTTGGTGGGAGTGTAAATTAGTTCAACCATTGTGGAAGCCTGTGCTTCTTCAAGGACCTAGAAATCAAAATTCCATTTGACCCAGCAATCCCATTATTGGGTATATACCCAAAGGATTATATGTCATTCTGTTATAAAGACACATGCACATGTATGTTCATTGTGGCACTGTTTACAAAAGCAAAGACCTGGAACCAACCCAAATGCCCATCAATGATAGACTGGACAAGGAAAATGTGGCACATACACACCATGCAATACTATGCAGCCATAAAAAATGATGAGTTTGTGTCCTTTGTAGGGACATGGATGAATCTGGAAACCATAGTTCTCAGCAAACTGACACAAGAACAGAAAATCAAACACCACATGTTCTCACTCATAGGTGGGTGTTGAACAGTGAGAACACACGGACACAGGGAGGGGAGCATCACACACTGGGGTCTGTTGCAGGGAACTAGGGGAGGGACAGCAGGGGGTGGGGAGGTTGGGGAGGGATAACATGGGGAGAAATGCCAGATGTAGGTGACAGGGGGATGGAGGCAGCAAACCACATTGCCATGTGTGTACCTATGCAATAATCCTGCATGATCTGCACAAGTACCCCAGAACCTAAAGTACAATTAAAAAAAAAAGAATTTTTACAGCTGTGTTCATGAATAAAAATTGGTCTGTAGTTAAAAAAAAAAAGACAATGATCAAAAAACTAGACACACAGAAAGGCCCGCATGTTACGGAGGAATTCTACCCAGTGTTTAGAGATCAGGCAGGACTCACGGTGCATACGTGGTTTTAACGCATTTAAAATGAAAGAAAATTTCCACATCCTTTTAATGAAGCAAATGTTTTATTTATATCTAAACCTGGAAGACATGGCACCAAAAAGATGACCAACTGATAATGTTTATGAATATCGATGAAAAAACATCTAAATAAAATACTGGTGAACCAAACACTGCACTAAGAAACACAACGAGGCCGGGCGCGGTGGCTCACGCCTGTAATCCCAGCACTTTGGGAGGCTGAGACGGGCGGGTCACTTGAGGTCTGGAGTTTGAGACCAGCTCGATCAATGTGGAGAAATCTCTCTACAGTAAAAATACAACAACAACAACAAAAATTAGCCGGATGTGGTGGCAGGCAGCTGTAATCCCAGCTACTTGGAAGGCTGAGATAGGAGGATGGCTTGAGCTGGGGAGGCGGAGGTCGCAGTGAGCCAAGATCCTGCCACTGTACTCCAGCCTGGGCCACAGTAAGACCCTGTCTCCAAAAAGGAAGAAAAGTTGTATGAAGACACGAAAGCAATTGGCAGTGAATTCGCCATCTTCAAGCCCCGATTTGTGGAGGGATATTACACTGACCGGGGACCCCAGAAGGCCTCCCTGATGGCCACGCTTTGGGGCTGCACCAGGCCTTTCAGGATGTGGGCGAGTCTCCGTTTTGTTGTTGTTGTTGTTGTTTTGCGGAGTTGATCCGGTCAGGGGGTCCTTCTGCCCCTGCCCCAATGTGAGCCCCAAGGCGCCCCGGGCCGGCGACCCCCGCGTCCCGGCACCAGCCTCTCCGAGCAGGGCGCCCGGCCCGCCTGGATCCCCCAGGGTCCTGGAAGGCAGGGCAGGGACAGGCCCGCCCGCGCCCCCGCGCCCCCGCGCCCCCGCTTCTCCGGACCGCGAGGCCCCGCGCGCATCTCTGCCTGGCGCTCCTGACCACAGTCCTGCCGTGTCTGTGACCCGAGGAGACGCGGGCAGCACCATCCAGAAGTGAAAGGCGAAGGCGGCTGGAACCACTGTTGCTTCCACCCGTGACGGGATGGGAGGGGAGGAACAGCTCCGAGAAAGAGTCCAGGCCTGAGCGTCTCCTGTGAAGAAAGCGCCCCTCCTCCTGAGACCCTAGGAACGTTCAGGGAAGAATGGAGGAACGCTTTCAGATCTCTTTAGTCCCTGGAACAGGGCCGGCTGGGAGCAGAAGTTCCTTCACAGATGGGCTCAGCCGTGACTGAGCCACCGAGGAAGAACCAAAGGCTCGCTCTCCCTCTCTCCATAATCCTCCCCCTCTCCGTGGCCCAGCCCGTGGCCCTTCTCTCTCTCTCTCTCTCTCTGTGTCTCTCTGTGGCCCTGCTCTCGCTCTCTTCATGAGCCCCCTTCTCTTCATGGCCCGTGTCCTCCGACACTCCCGCTGGAGCTGAGGGGCACAGTTCACCCACGCTCCTGGCTCTGCCTCCTGCCCTGGAGAAGAAAGGAGTGTCCACACCTAGCCCACGGGCTCCTGTGCCTTCGCCCCACGGCCCCTGACCCAGGGGCCCTGCCCTTGTCTGAGAGAGGGATTTGGGGTTCCAGCGGTGCCTTAAATGTTCTCCCCTAGGCTAGAGGATTTATGTTCCAGGCTGGCGCGCTCCTGCTCACTGGTTTTGGTGCCCCTGAAGTGAGGCGTGGTCGTGAACCCGAATTCCAACCCAGTGTGAGGCTGGCCCTGAAAACAGTGCCCAGCCCTTCAGTGAAGAGCCAAGTCTCCCTTCCACCTCATGCCTCATGCCCTGCCTCTCTGTGCCTCTCTCAATGCACTCGTGCACGGGCATGCACACTCACACTCAGACACACACATGCACATCCACACACATCCACAGATGCACATTCACACACATGCGCCTTAACATGCACACACACATGCACATTCACGCTCACACACACATGCAAATCCACACACATCCACAGACACACAAATGCACATTCACATTCACACGTGCACATTCACACACATGCACACTCATACATGTGCACATTCACTCTCACATGCACCTTAACATGCACACTCATACGTAGACACACACATTCACAGGCACATAGACACATGTACACTCACACTGACTCATGCACATTCACATGCACACTCATATACACATATATGTACATTCACACACACAGACATATGCACCATTCACATGCACACTCATACCTAGACATATGCACATTCACACACTCATACTCATGTATACCACACGCCACTCATGCAGACACACATTCAAACACATATGCACAAACACACATGCATGCAGACACACACATTCAAACTCACAAACGGACACGTTCACACACATACACAGCCATCCCCTTGGACACCCTGGTGGCCTCAGTGGCAGCCAGCAGATCTGTGTCTCTGTGTCTCTGTGTCTGTGGTATGGACAGAGAGTGGCCGGAGCCCAGTCTCTCTTGGGAGGCCCCAGGGCCCCCACCTGCTCCTAGGTGGGCACCAAGGTCACAGGCTACAGGAGGGGCTGGAGAGGCAGTGGTGAAAACCCACCCCAGAAGCTCCTAGGGCTGGGCAGGGGGACACGACATGACAGGGAGAGCTGGTGGGTGTGCCCAGCCAGGGGCTGGGGCAGGTGTGGGAGGTATGCAGGCCTGTCCTGGTCCCGCAGGTCCCGCTGGAGAAAGCCACCCCGTCTCCCCCTCGGTGCTCAAGACAATGAAAGCCTCCACCCTCTGTCTGGCACACTTGCAGACAGCAGTATTTTTAAACTCATTTTCCTGACCTAAAAAGGGTCTTTTTGACTGAACACCTAGTCTTTGAGGACTAACACCAGCACTCTGCCTATAAATAGCTTTGCTCGCCAGCCCGGAGGGTCACTGGCTGCTGCAGTGTTCGGGGACAGCCTGGGCTTCTGCAGGTGTCTGGGGGACATAGGGCTGCCGCCTGCCCTGCCTGTGGCCCCAGTGTGGGGGGTCACATGGGGTTAAATTACAGAACTGGGAGGAGGTGCGGGGGTTGGGCCTGTTGCCAGCGGGCGTTCTGTCGCTCATGCTCAGCAGGTGGCTGAGATCCCCTCACAGCTGTCTCCCTGCTCTTGTCCTGTGTTCACGGGGGCTGCCTGGGCCTCAGCAGGGCTGTGAGAGAGGGAGGGCTCAGGAGGGCGTATGGGCAGGATCAGAGACCCACAGTGGCCTGGGACACCTTGGATGGGACCCTGGGTCTGGGCATTTTAAAATTAGTTCATCGTCTTGTGTTCTGGAAGTGTGCTTCTTATATTGAACTAGGAAAATATGGCAAATAGAACAAATCTACCTGTATTTTTGAAAGTTACTGAAATCCGGCCGGGTGCAGCGCCTCACACCTGTAATCCCAGCCCTTTGGGAGGCCAAGGTGGGAGGATCACCTGAGGTCAGGAGTTTGAGACCTGCTTGACAAACAAGGTGAAACCACGTCTCTACTAAAAACACAAAAATTAGCTGGGCGTAGTGCTGGGCACCTGTAATCTCAGTTATCTGGGAGGCTGAGGCAGGAGAATCACTTGAACCCAGGAAGTGGAGGTTGCAGTGAGCTGAGATCGCACCACTGCACTCCAGCCTGGGCAACAGAGCAAGACTCTGTCTAAACAAACAAACAAACAAACAAATAAATAAAGTTACTGAAATCCCACTACTTGTTGCTGTGCTGCCTAGTTCTAGGCGATGCTTCATCCTAGCAACAGCTGAGATCTCTCTGGGCTTTATCTGTCTCTGCCTTGGACTGTTTGAGCTTTGCCTGGGAGCTTTATACATTCATTCGTTTTTCCCACAGGGGTAACAATTGCCTGACGGTTTCAAGCAGTTCCCTTGTTTTGGTGACATCAGTTCTTTGGGCAGCATTCTTCCAACGCACCGCTCGGAGTCCTGGGCACATCTCAGCCACTTCTCTTTCCTTCTCTTTCCTCTTCTCCTGAGGTCTTACCCCTTTTGGGTCTCAGCCCCGGAACTCACCTTCCTTTCTTCTTTTGCCACATTTCCTGCCTCCTGAAGCCCCAGGCTCGTGTATGCCCGCAGCCCTCCCAGTGGAGCAAGAAAGGTTCCGGTGTCTAGAAGAGAGAGAGTGAGCTGTGACCAGAGGTGAGGTTGGCAGGGCTGGCACATTCACTGAGGGGTCTTGGGAGAGGTGCCTGTGGCTCACCTGCCCTGGAAGGGTGGGCTGCGCCTCTGCCCCGTTCTGCCTGGCTGGCTGGGTGTCTAGGGCAGGGCTCCCCAGGGAAGGCGTCCAGGGCAGAGGCTCCCTCACCACTCCCTTCTTTCATTCTTGAGGTGGCCCTGGACACACAGCTGGGACTTTAAAACTGCTCCCACAACCCACTCGAGGGTCCTGAAATCAGTGAGCGGCCGGCTTGGGTAAAGAGGCAACACTGCAGGTGCAGGGGACACATTTTCGGCGAACTCTGGCTTCCGTGTGCACACGCGTGCAGGTACCGGGTGAGCGTGTGCCTGGTGTGCATGGCCAGCCGTCCCGCGGGGTTAGCGCACATTCAGCCTGACCTGGATTCTGGACATGCTATAAGCATTCTTCTAGTCGATTTTTATTTCTGAAACTTTTTTGTGACAAAGGAGAAAAAGCTGAAAGAGGTGGTTTTTCATACCCAAGCTCGAGGGCATCCCGGCGGCAGCTGGTCACGGCCCAGAGAACGGGGCAGCCTGCGGCGCTGGGAGGGCCTCCCGCCTTGCCCGGGCCCGGGGTCCTCCTGCTGCTGGCCCTGCGTGGCCACCGGCCTGGGCTGTGCCCGGGCTCCGAGCACTTGCTGGGGGCGGAGCGGCCTTTGTTTCCTCAGCCTGGACTCCGGAAGAGGGTTCCTTAGCGTCAGCAGAAATGCTCCATCTCTTCACCCGGGTTCTCGTATGTTCTAGAACGCGTTCCACCCAGGCGTCGACGACGAGAGGACACCACCCGTCCCTGTTTCTCTCCGCGCACCTCTGTCCGGGGCCGGCGCCCCTCGGCCTGGCTGTCCCGTCCCCTCCTTCGCGGCCCCGGTGCCAGCCCTGGCCTTCCCCGCCTGGGCACTGCTGCGAGTTCAGCCTGAGACTTGGCTTCTGGGGGCAGAGAAGGCGCGCCGGAGCGAGGGGCTGCTGCGGTGGGTGGGTGGGACCCTGCGCGCCCCTCTCAGACCCCCTCTCCCATCTGCACAGGGGGTCGTCGGAGCCGCGTGAGTCGTGGCGACAGGAGGAGGTGTCCAGGGACGCTCAGGACGGCGCTGCGCATCCGACGCCTTCGCTCTCAGGGTCAGATGTCAGAGCTGGTCTTTGCCCTCTGCCCTCAGCCAGTACGCTTCCTGATTGCTGGATTTCCCGATTTCTTTCCTCCCCTGCGCTGAGGCCAGCGCCATGCCCTCGCATCTCCCACGGCCCTTCCTCCGTGTCTTTGTCTGAGGCCCCACGCGGGTACCCGGACCCAGGGCGGCCTCTCCGGGCAGGCCCAGCCCCCCGAGGCTGAACTGACTCCCCGGCTCTCAGCTCGCTGCCCCTCCTTGACCTCCCGTGGAAGTGGCCTGTGGTCATCTGCCCTCGGGTTGAAGGTACTCTGGCGCTTGAATTTATCGGGCTCACCTGGGCCGTCTTACCTGGGCCCAGCGCTCCGCCAGACACGGCCCCGCGGCCCCACCTGCCTTTCCCTGGCGCGACCACCAGAGGGCGCCCGGACTCCACCAGGCGGCGCGGGGACGGCTCCCTCCCTCCCGGGACCCAAGGCCACGGCTTTCTCCAGCAAACGGCTCCCCCCAGCCCCGGGCGCCAAGTCCACGGCTCCCCCCAGCCACGGCTGCCCCCAGCCCCGGGACCCCTGCTCGCCACATCCTCAGGACACTTCTGGAGAGGAAGCCAGGGGCAGGTCCGATGGCAGGCGCCACCTGCACTCAGCACCCTGCCATTCTGGGAGAGCATGGAGGTCCAGGGAGAGCCTACGAGAGCCACAGCGTTCTGGCCAGACGCCTTCAGCTGGGATTCGGAGAGCCATGGGCTAAGCAGACACAGAGGGTGGTGGCAGAGGCAGTGGGTGTGTCTTGCTGTCTTTAGGTTGCAGGGTTCTGAAGCAAATCCTTAGGCTAACGTCAGATCTGGAGGAAGGAACTTTCTGGAGTGGAATGGGCCTTGGTGTCCACTTCCTCTGGAAGCAGATGCTTGGGCCCTCGCCTGGGATAGAGGATCATCAGGAATCAATTCTGTGTCAGGGAGAGTTTTTCCTTTGATTCCTGGCATAATCTCTCTTCTGCTATATCTTCAGTTTTTCAATATTTCAACCCTCTTGTTTAAACCTCTTTCCCCATCTGAAAACACAGCTGCCCTCATCTTGAAAACCAAAGATAGCGGTTAAAATGCATCCTCATATCTGCCTCTTGTTCATATCCAGCACTGTTAAGTAACCCAGCACTTGTTTATGTAGTACAATGTGAATTGCTAATTAATTTTTCTTAATTTGAGAAAATCAAGCTCAGCCAAAACAGAAAAGCAAGCCATTTCCAAATCCAGACTTCCTGTTTCCTCACTCTGGGGTGATCTGCACACACCACGTGGCTTCTGCTGACAGTTCTGGGGACCCGGCGGGCTGTATCTGGGCCCTGCCTCTCCTGCACCGGTGTGCCTCGCAGTTCAGCTCACACTTGATCTGCGTCGAAGAGTGCTGTTGCCCTGCCAGGCAGACGTGGCTGCCTACAGGGTCTTCCCGGACTTGTCAGCCTCCTGAGGCCCACTACAGCCCTCAGGAAGAAGCAGGAATGAGTGTACAATTCTAACTGAAAAACACACTGTGATGCGAGACAGGCCGGCGTGTTCCAGCTCCTGTCCTCAGCCCCCAGCCCCAAACGCCAAGCTTGATTTCAATCCAAAATCCTAGAAAGAGGGTTGGCAAGCTTTGGCAGAGAGCCAGAGAATAAATATCAGGCTGTGCGGGCTGGGTGGTTTCTGTTAGCGGGGAGGCTACTCCAGGCAACATGTGACTGAGTATGGGTGTGTTTCAATAAAACTTTATGAATGGACACTGAAATGTGAGTTTCATGTAATTGTCACATGTCAGGGAATAGCAGTCTTCTTTGGATTTTTTGTTTTTTAACATTTTAAAAATGTAAGAAACAGTCTCAGTTCAGGGTCTGTGTGAAAACAGGCCAGAATTGTCCCAGAGGCCAAAATTTGCCCAGCCCTGTTCTGGAACATAAATCCCAGGGAGTGCCAGGAAACTGCAGGGCTTGTGAAGGGTTCTGTGACTTGTTTGTAAGAAGTCATACGGAAGTCACTTCTTGGGCTTCTCAGCCTCCTGGGGTGGATCATCATCCAGAAGGATGGAGCCTGTACCACCAAGGAAGAGCTGGGTTCCCCCAGGCCCACCCGCCTCCCTGGCAGGCACGCGGCTGCTTTCTCGCCAAATCTTGCAACTGACCGGCATTCTCTGCATTGTCTGCCCATATTTCCCATGTGGGTGTGATGCCGACAGCTCTGTCCACTCCCTCAGACAGTGGATCACGCGCCTGCCTTGCTGCACCAGTAAAAATTCCCAAAGCCTGGCCAGACCCACCCATTGAGAGATTGGAGTCTGCACTCTCAATGAGAATTTCCTTCCTGTTTCCAGCACTACCTTGTGGAAGGCGATGAGAAACACAGGCGACAGCTTGGGAGCAGGGTTCTGCCACATAACAGACACTGCGGAGAGCCTCTGTAATTTCTTTAATTATTCAAACAATAGAGCACAAAGATAACAGTTTCAAGTACATTCTGATACACGTTTTGACAGGAATAGATATGCATTTAGTCATGAGGGAGGCTGGCAGCAACCACCATGCACACATTTTGCACAAACTCTTGGCTCGTCAACCCTGAATGAGAAGTTGGCACCGCGTCCTGGCGGGGCTGGGCCCTGTACCTAGTTTCTCTAAGCAGCAGTTTCCTTTCCTTGCCTGCGAAAAAGAGAATTTTAAATATAAAGCAGTGGACGGGTCTTAAGAAGATGGACCAGGAGGGCTGGGGACGGCACCCAGCCGCTCGGAGACTCTGCCACCAGGCCTGTCAGGATGGCGTGCCACCCAGGAGTCTGGATTTCCCATCTGGGTGAAGCTCTGCTTCAAGGTGCCCGGTCACCAGCAGAGCTGTGCCATGGCCTGAGCACCTTGGGGCTTGGTCAAAGCCTGAGTTCCCTCTTCCGCTGGGGCTGCACAGCCGAGTCAGCAGGCCTGTCAACGCACCCAGAAGCTGCTGCGCCCAGTGCTACCGGCTCACTTTGGACTAACTTGGAATCAAACTGAACCGTCAAAAGAACAGAAACCATCACACTCCCCCCCACCCCCCGAGAGATTGTAAACACCAGCCTGGAACCTGCTGACCACCTAGGAGACCAAAGAAAAGTCTTTTACAGAAAAAGGCTGAGGGCTGTTCCTGCACAGAAGGCCTGGTCCTGGGGAGGCTGGCAGAGGCCCTGCACCATCCACCTGGGCACGCAGGCTTTCGGGAAGGCCACTCAAGGCCAGACCCTCCACAGAGCAGCTACTCAGGGACGGGGCCCAGCCTCCAGAGTCAGCCCCTGCCAGGTGGGGCTGGTCTGTTCACCCCCACCCCCTATGCCTGGACCACTTTCCCCACAGGCTCCATCTGTTAGAGGCCCCGACTCATGCAGCTCCACCCTTCCAAAGCCCAGCCTGCTCAGATACTTCGGCCCAAAGCACAACGCATGACAGACACCTTCAGTAAGCCAAAGAACTGGCAGGAGTCCCCCACCGAAGACCCTAACAACAGCCAAGGGCAGAGACCCTCTCAGCCAGACCTCCAAGGCAGCAGGAAGCACGGAAGGACCTTCCCCAACCCAGCGCCCACAGCAGCGTGCCCATTCAACAGGGATCGAAGTCCACACCTGACCACATCAGGCAGCCAACCAGCATAGCCCGAGGACCTCAACCGCAGCCCCGCCATTCTAGCAACGGTCCCACGCCACTGTGGGCTTGCCACTCTGATTTAAGGGGACCCTCAAGAAAAGAGGACAGGCGCTTCAGAGATCAAATCTGGTCCTTTCTTCTAGGGACACTTTCTGGAAAGGGCACAACAGGACCTCAGAAAGCAACAACAAGCCTCCTCTCTACAGAGACAGCACCAACAGGGTCAGGCCACGGGTCTGCCCAGCAATCACATGCAGGAGCCCTAGGAGAAGGTCCTCTGGGCTGACACATTAGGCTTTGCGAGTTAAGGGGTGGGGTGAGGGGGACAGCACAGTCCCCACGGATGGCACCCCCAACCTTTGGGCGTGTAGGAAGAGCTTCACACAATAAATACAAGCAGAGCTGAGGTTTCTCCAGCCATGAGAAGAAACAAGTTGATTTGTGTGCCTACTTTGGTTACCTAAGTCAGTCAGTCTGAATTCACAGTATAAGCAACACACCTAAATAGAATATTGGGAGCACCAGTCAGCGCTAGGTTTCCCAAACAAAGAAGCCAAAAAAGAAAAGAAAAAGGGCTGCAACAGGAATTCTTAATTATTAGATACTAAGCGGTCTGTGCATGGCACATTTTATTTCTATAAAACTATTACAAAATATTCAAAAATACATTTTAGTAAATTTACAGCAGTTATTTCTCAATTTATTAATGCAAAAACATCCTTTGTTTTTCTCTGTACAAACTGCAGGCTCCATCCTCGTGGGCTCATCACTATGTGCGCTTTTAAAAAATATTATTTTCTAATAAATTCTTTGAAGTTAAAAATAACAGAGTTCTTCCAGTTTGTCCAAAAAAAAAAGTGTGTGTGTGTGTGTATGTTGTGTGTGTAACAGTCTTGGCTTCCAAGAATGTGGCAAAATGGTGAATACAAAGGGAATATGAAACCACAGAGGCACAGAGGAGGTGGCTGTTACATTGGAAGCTAGTTAAATTAAAATAATATATTTTCATATTTTACACTATTTCAAAAATGAAATGTCATTCAGTTAAGTATTGATCTCTCAAAAAATCTAATTTACAATTCTGTGTATAAAAATATAATTTGTGGACCCCCATGAAGCACGTTTGAGTTTGCACTTGCTGAAAGCAGGAGATGGAAGGAGGGATGGCGAGGACGGAAGTTAGCTTTCTGACGGCCGGGGCGAGGGACGTGTAGAAAAATAGACTCTGAGCAGGTTGCTTGGCCTCACAAAATAATCTCTCCCCCTGTGAGTACAGTTCACGTGATAATAATAAATTATCCAAGAAACAAACTATTTAAGGCTCTTGAAGGTCCGGTTCATATTATTTAAAACATCTATTCATACCAAACAAATAAATAGCCAGGAGAGGAGGAAAAAATAACCAAAATAAAATAACCAAAAAATTAAAAAATATATAAACTAAACACAACAAAAAAACTTCCCGGGGTCCTTGTTTCCTTAGCGTCTACTTTGGACTGTCCTATTTTATTATTATTATTATTATAACTCAGTCTGGTTCGTGCGCCTTTTCCGAGTGTCTTTTTGCTTTGCGTTGCTGTTGCTGTTGCTGCCCCGCCCCGCCCCCTCCCGCGCCCCTCCCCGGGCCCCGGGCTTCAGCTGGACTTGGCCGCCATGCCCAGGGGGTGCAGGGCCTCGCTGTCCAGGAGCCACGTGCCTATTTGGTAGAGCAGCTGCGAGTACCAGTGGATGCCCGCGGTGGCCCCCGCGCCCGGATCGTCGGCCGCACCTGGCGCGGGCGGGGGAACTCGGCCGCCGCCCCCGCCGTCCCCGCCGCCGCCGTCTCCGCCGCGGTCCGTGCGCGCGGGCGCCAATGCAGCCAGGAGCGCGTGCGCCAGGCGGAAGGGCGCGAAGGCCCGGTGCGCCCAGCCGTGCTCCTCGATGACGGCGTAGCACGAGGCCAGCACCCGGTTGATGAGGATGGTGCCCTGGGCCGTCAGCGGCGCGTAGGCGCCCGCGGCCTCCTCGCGCAGCGTCACGCTGTGCACGGCGGCGGGCAGGAGCCGGCGGTCCCCATCGCGCTCGGCCACCACGTACACGCGCTGGCCCGGGCGCACGCGGCTGGCGAACAGCGCCCGGCGCCCCGACGCGTCCCCGGGAGGCGGCCCCGCGCCTGAGGACGACTCGGGCTCCCCGGCGGCCGAGTCATTGTGAGGCGCCACGAAGAGCAGGTGCGCGGCGGTGAGCAGCAGGCGCTCGCGCGGCTCCCGGGTCTCGATCACGTAGAAGACCTTCTTGGCGCCGTCGTCGCGGTCCAGGAAAGTGAGGAAGTCGCTGTAGAGCAGCCGGCCCTGGTCGTCCGCCGCCAGCACCCGGTCCCCGGGGCGCAGGTCCTTCACCAGCTTGGTGCCGCCCTGCTCCAGGTGCACCGTGGCCGAGCCCGGGAAGCAGCCCCCCGATTTGGCCGCCACCGAGTTCTCTGCAGGCGAGGAGAAGGGAGAGAAGAGAGAACAGGGCATTGAGTTCCGAGAGGGAGGCACGTCTCGGGGAGGAGGGCGGACGCTGGGTGCCCGCGCGCCTAGACCGGGGTTGCGCACCACTCGGGGCTGGGCGGGGCGAGGGATTCCAGGCGGGTCGCGTACAGACCTCCCTCCCCCAACCCCACCGCTCCTGGGACAGGATTCCGACGCAGGCACATTCCTTAAGGACTCTCCAAGTCTGGGCTGGCGGTGACAGAGGTTGGCTGGCGTTTCCTGCAGAGGCCAGTGACACTCCTTCCTTCCGCCTTCCTCCAACCCCACCCCCAGCTCCGCACACACCCAGCCTCCCCGCGAATCCGTCCAGAGGGTGTTTGCTCTGCACTTGGATTCCTCAGGAAGCCTCCTTGAGCTGCTGCGGGCGCCGGGCTCACCCTCCTTCCCTCCCGCCCCGGCGCGGGGCGCGGCGCCTGCTCGCGCGCTCAGCACCGGGGCTGCGCGGCAGAAACCCCGGGCCCGCCTGCCCGTACCACCCTGCGCGCCTCGGCGTGAGCCTGCGGAGGGGCGGGGGCGGGGAGTGAAAAATAGCCGCAGTAGTTGCAGCAACTGCACAAACATTCCAGAGATTGGCCGAGGTGTGAAAATCCGAGGCTTGTGTGGATTTTCTAATTAAAATCCAATAAAGGGCCCAGCATTGTCATTGTGATTTCTGGGATAAACAGGAGAAACTCTTGGAAGCGGACGCTTCCATCTTCTCCCCTTCCTTTTTTCAGCTCACTCTCTCCCCAGCTCGCGGGCCTCCCCCTCCCTATTTGCTCAGGTGCAAACCCCCCCCCGTGTGCAATTCACAAGCACTATTTGCACAGCCAGGCCTCTCTTCCAAGCACTCAAGATGTGTATTTGAATTTTAAATGGCGGGGCCTGTTCGGAGCTCTGGAAGCGCCGGGTCTCAAGGCCCCTTGACTACCCGCTTTCTCGAGCCCTCTGTCGCTCTCTGAGGCTCATGGTCCCGAGGACAATAATTGAAGCTGGGGCGGAGCGCAGGGGGCCGGGGAGGAGGGCGGGGAGGGCCGTCTTCTTTGCATTCCAATCTCCGGGATCATGCTTTTTGCAAATAGAGATTGCCAGAAAGAATCTTCCTGCTGGAATTACAGGGGGTTTTTAATCTTCTCATCGGTTTCTCCGGCATGAAGTGCCGGGCTGGCCGTGGGAGGCCCTCCGTAGCCCCCCGGAATGCGACCCCGGGCGCTGGCGAGCCCGAGTCGTCGAGTCGCACGGCCCGGCTTGACACGCCGCTCCCCGCGCCCCCGCCCGTGTGCGCCGAATCCCAATGAGCGGCTCCGGCGCGCCGCTCTGCGCTCCCGGCGGGCGCGGCCCGAGGGCTGGATTAGCGCTGCTCACTTGGGAGGAGGCCTCTGGGGACCCCCGCTAGGGGGACCCCGCGGGCAGGAGCCCGGGAGGAGGTTTCGGGAGGGCGCGCCCGGAGCCCAGGGGCCGCCGTCTCCTGCCTCCCTGCAACCCGGAGCTACCAGGGCCGCACACCCGACCCCGTCGCCCCCGCTGTCCCCGCTCTGCGCCTTTGCTTTGTGCGAGGACAAGAAGCCACTCTTGCCTTTACCTACAAGTGTGCCTTGACACCTTAAAAGTGTTTTCCTACTGACAGAGGCCATTAAAGTGGAATTAGGAGACAAGTTGGGAAACCTGGAAAGGGGGGTGAGGAAGGTAGAGTTCCCCCGAAATTCACCGCGAACGGCTTTGCTAAACGTGCCAATTTATGCGGGCGGAGGAGCGCACGGTGCACACAGCCCCAGGCCGCAGGTTGGCGTGCGCGCAGTGGCGCCTCCTCCGCGGCTGTTCCTCGCCGGCAACAGCGTGTGGCGTTGCAGGCCCAGGGAAGGCAGCCTCGCGCCGACTCGGCCCGGCTTTCCGGGGCCTGCTCGCCGCCCAGGGCGTCCCAGCCTGGCTCCCAGGAAGAGTGCAGGCTCCAGGCGAGCGGCCTCTAGACGCTGGAGGTGGTAACCCCTGGGTTTACTGCCGCCCACCAGGCCTCTCCCAAAAGTCTCAGGGAGTGAGCGAAGACAGTTTAGGATCCACGGGCGCCTGGCGGGGAGCAGCCAGGACGCGGGCTCCGGGCCAAGACAGACCGCCCTGCGCTTAGGATAACGGGTGGGAGCGGTTGGTTCTTAAGCCCTAAAGGAGGGGAAGGATCTCGCCCAGACCTGGCTAACCGCGCAGGGCGAGGGCCAGGAAGGGCCTAGCGCTCCTCCCCCAGTCACGCTCCTACCCTCTGCAGGGGGGCTCCAGAAGCGGGCAGGAAGCCGCCGGCCCCCACCTCGGGGCATGGAGAACCCTGGCCTCTGGCCTCCAAGGTAGGGGTGATTTCGAGGGGCCGGCCCCTCACAGGGCAGGTTCCCACCGCGGAAACGCGCCCAGCGTTCCCACCGCCCAGCGCCCCCGCTCCTGGCCCTCAGCCTCCCCCCAGGTTTCTTTTCCCTCGAATCAGGCCGGGGGTCCTCCAATGACCTTCAATGGGGCGGATGAGGTGGGCGGGCCGGGGTGGAGAAGGCTGGGCCTGGGGCCGGCTTACCTGCTTTCACCGAGCAGTGGATGTGCGCCTTGGACTCGTAGTACACCCAGTCGAAGCCGGCCTCCACCGCCAGGCGGGCCAGCATGCCGTACTTGCTGCGGTCGCGGTCGGACGTGGTAATGTCCACTGCGCGGCCCTCGTAGTGCAGAGACTCCTCTGAGTGGTGGCCATCCTCGTCCCAGCCCTCGGTCACTCGCAGTTTCACTCCTGGCCACTGGTTCATCACCGAGATGGCCAAGGCGTTCAACTTGTCCTTACACCTCTGCGAAGACAAGGGGACCCCCACCGATAGAGACGTTAGCCTAGGCGGCCGCCACCCCGCCCAGCCCCTCCGTCAGCCTGCCCTGCCCGGTCTCAAGGCGCCAGGGCCATGCGGAGAGGTGAGGAGATGGGGCTTGGAACGGCCCAGCCACGCAGAAGAGCCGGCACTGGGCTGGGGAAGAGGGGCAGCATTTGCAGAGGAGCGCGGAGGAGCAGCTCTCTCAGGGTAGAGCTGGGGGCCTTTCTCCAGATCCTGAAACAGCTGGTGCTCCTAGCGGGGTCTGAGAAGCAAAGAAGTTTCTCTGAAGCAAGTGACCTGCATGTTTCAGACGCCAACTCCGGAGTGTCCGGGGGCACCCTCTGCGATGCCCGCCCCTCCTCCAAGTTGCCCTGCACTTCCAGCCCCCTCCTGGGGCCCCTTCTCCACCTGCACCGCCTCCACCTCCTCCCTGTGAAAAATCCCCCACAGCAGGCCCGACGCAGACCTGCGTGCACGTTCCCAGAAATAAAGAACAATGCACTGTGCACTTCCTGCAGAACTGAAGGTCTTACATTTATTTACCTGCGGCCCTAACCCTATCCGAGGCAGAGAAAGGACCAGAAGCCGCTGGCGGTGCTGCGGGGTGGGCGGGAGCCCAGGTGAATGGCGGCCATGTGAATGCCCGCTTGCAGCGCAGGCCAGGCCCGGATCGACTTGCTTTATCTGGACAGCCACATTCTTTTTGCGCGTCCAACACTTTTCTGCCTGGCTTTTCTGTAGTCTGATTGTGTTTCTTGTTTTCTTTCACCTGTTCCCTTCCTCCCCTCTTGTTTTCTTGGCCCCGCCATAGAATGGTGTCCAGCAAGTTTGGAGAGCACACTGAGGAGGTGGAGGGAGGGGGAGGGGTGGGAGAAGAGGGGGAGGGGAGCCAGGAGGCCTGAGGCCTCTAGTCCTCCGCCTGCGGAGGCTCCCCGGAAGCTGCCCGGTAGGAGGCAGGAAGCTCTGACTGGACAGACGCAGACGGGGTTACCTGGGACTCTGATTGTGGGGCTTCCCCCGTAATTCTTGGGTCACTTTCAGATAAGGGTGCGATAGAAAGCAGCTGGATCAACTGTGTGTGTGTTTGTGGAGGCACTGACTGGCTTCCTGGATGTTTATCCTGCTGCTGGTGGTAGGACACGGGCTTTAAAAGGGGGAACGTGCACTGATGAAGATCGCGGCATCCCCTGAGAAGCTGCACCAAGTGGAGGCCCAGGGGCAATTTCAAGGTGACTTTTTTCCGCAGGGGCGGGGCTGACCTCTAGCCTCCCAGTCTGGAAGGATGCTCTGCTTGGAGTCTGGTTGTCAGGGTGGAAGGACAGTCTCTACCTGGGGCCCTCACTGTAGCTGGCTGGGGGGACTCTTTCGAGGGGGTGGGGCGAGGACGCTGGCCCGACTGCTGCCGCGCTTCCAGGGGACATGACAAATTGCGCAACAGGAAAAGCCCTGTGTATCTGGCAGCAATAAAAACCAGTAATATGGTTGTAGAGTTAAACATACAGCAACTGGGGGTGGGGCAGGGCTGGAGGCCGCCCTGGTAACAGGTCAGCGCCTGCAGGTTTCTGGGCCTGCCAGCATTAAAAAAAAAAAGTCGGAAGGGCAGAGTTTGAGTGAGGTCATCTTGAGGATTGAACGCGTTTTACATGAAAATCAATCAGTAAACCAGGGTCAGTTCAGATCTGTGATGTGAGGCCCAGTGCGCGCAGGCGCACACCACCAACACGCACACGGACCCCCCCCCACGCACGCCCCCCACCCCACCGCAGCTCCCTCCCCTGGAGGGTGCGCCGAGGAAGCTTTAAACAGCTTCCCAGGAGGGCAGCCAGGGAGAGGACGGCAGGGTGAGAAGGACCCGGCCCCAGCTCTCGGAGCTGCGCCACTTGGGCGGGCATGGAGGACCCCGGGCTGGGAGACCAGGGCCGAGCCGGGCCGCGACGGGAGGTGGCTGTGCGGGTGAGGGGCGGAGGCCGAGGATGGCGGGAGTTGGCACCCCCACCCCGCGCGCCTTCCTCTCCCCTGCTCCACGCGGCCTCTGCTGGCGGCCGCTCCTCCTCCCGCGCTGGGCGGGATTGTCGCAGGCAAAGCCGGGAAGCCCAGGCCGGTTATTAATTCATTGGGTCGTGTGCCGCGAATCAAGCCCGACTCTGTGCAGCCACCGTGAAGCCCAGCAGGGCCGCCGGGGCCGGGCTTTGTGTCGGCGGAGGCCAAGTTGTTCCCCACGCCTGAGCTCCTGCCCACCTCCCTGATCCGCGAGCCGCGCCGGCGACTGTCACCGCCCGCAGCCGGTGGGCTTTCCCCAGCGCGGGGGCGGGGGCGTCCCAACTTCAAGACGCCCCAGTTCCTAAACGCTCCTCTCTCCACTGTCCTCTCACCACGCTCGGAAGAACAGACCCCTCCTCAAACACACACCTGAGCGCCTTTCCCGGCGGTCCCAGAGCGCACAGGAAATCTGTCTGGTGTGCTGGCTCGGGCCCCCCACTCCAGGCCTCAGATCCGGCCCTCTGGCCTACTGCCCCCTCGGAGCCCCCTGGCCGCCAGCACCCTCGCCTGGCACCCCAGGCCCGCGCGGGGAGAGCGTGTCTGTCTGCGCTTCCTTCTCCCGGGTTAATATTAACCGGCAGCTCCTGCGTTCCAGAACTGCTCTGAAAGTTCCACTGGGGACGATCTCGCCATGCTTGAGGGACTTGGGCGGTAGTCACATTAGGGACCCAGAGACAGGGAGGGAGACAGAAGAGGAGGGCCGTGCACCTGGGGCACAGCCTAGCCGGTTATTTAAAATGAGGGCGGCCGAGCAGGCTCCCCAAACCTCCCGCGGGCCTGGGGCTCCCTGGACGCCTCCTTCACCCCGCCCCTGCCCTCAGCACCCGAGCCTCCGCCTTCCCCATCCCTTCCTCCCCCACCTTTAACTCCTGGAGTCGGGATAAGGAAGGTAGGGGAGGGATCAACCAGGGGGTGCCTCACAGACTGCCAGCCCCAAGCTCCCCTCTGTTCTAGGGGACCTTTGTGGGGTCTGCGATAGAATCCCGGTCTGGCTCTCCACACCCAACCCCCACTTGGGCTGTCCCTCCCCCTTCTTTTGTGTTGGGAACGGGAATAGCCACTGCCCAAGGAAAAAAGTATTTGTTTTCGTTTCGTTCGTCTGAGGGAAGTTGACAGAAGGTCAGAAGTTCAAATGCTGCCAGCGCGCGCGGCGGCGAGAGTGGCCGGGCGCGGGACCGCTGGGCCCCGCGTCCCCGGGCAGGGCGGACGTGGGTCGGGGGGAGGCCCCGGGGCTGGGGGCTCTGGCTGGGACGCGGAGGCCCAGAGGCCAGGCAGGCGGCGGACTGCGGAGGGGGGCGCGGCCCAGGGCAGGCCGACAGAGTCCGCGCTGCTCCCCGGCCCCTGCACAGGCTCCCCCATCTCTGCCCCTGCCCTCAGCACCGCCGGGGGTCACTTCCGCGAGCCCAGCGCTGCTGTTAGCTCTTGCGGAGCCTGCGCTCCGGCGCGTGGAGCGGCAGAGCCCGGCGGCTCCAGCTCAGCCCCGCGCCCGCTGAAACCCTAGCCGCGGGGGATCGATAACCCGGGAGTAAGTGGGGCTGCAAGCGTCTGCCTCGCTGCGCGGTTCTGCGCGCTCGCAGTTTCGCAGCAGGGCTGCAAGGCCGGAACCCTGGGGAGGGCTGCGAGCCCAGGACACCCTCTGCGGCATTGGCCTCCTGCAGACCAGGGCAGAAGCTGACCCACTCTGGCTCTGGGACCTCGGGTGTCCACGCCCCCGCCACTTTCTCCGCAGCGCCACTCTCCTCTCGGGTTCCAAGGGACCCCAGCAAGGCCCCTCCTCCGTGGGCAGTGAGGGTGATGAGAGAATGGGCGCCCCGGGCTAGTCGGAGAACTCCCTCCAGCCAGCTGCACGCACCGGGCACCCCGTGGCCCGTGCAGAGTTAATTGTGGATCGCGCTGCTCTCTGGCAAAGGCGCGCGCGCCC
Organism: Cacajao melanocephalus; assembly: GCA_963573385.1. NCBI lineage: Eukaryota > Metazoa > Chordata > Mammalia > Primates > Pitheciidae > Cacajao > Cacajao melanocephalus. The sequence goes on from CAUYLG010039475.1 coordinate 132,716, forward strand.
ACACTCGCGGTCCAGATTTAAGGTGGTCGGGAGCAGATGAGGGAGAGCAAGGAAATCAGAACCAGTTCCCATTCCTCTCTTTCCGACAGCTGGCTACCCCGCCTGCGCCTCGCCTTTCTCGGCCCCAGGCAAGCCTGGGAATCTGGTCAGGAAGAGGGGGGGCCGGGAGGTAGCTTCTCTCTCGCGGCCGTCCCTACCCTCCCCCTGCACTCGCGCCCCACCAGGCCACTCCATCAGCCGCTGTGCGCACCTAGCCCTAAAGGTAGGACTTGAATATTTTAATAGGGCAATAAAAAGGATGTTGACCTATATTTGCAAGGAAACCCATTTCTGGCTTCAGTTATACGTGCATGGAGTTTCAGAAAGTCTAGAATTGGCTGGGAGATTGGCAGCTCAGAAGTCTCAAAGGAGGTGGGGAGGGAGAGAAGAATTCATATTTTGCTTAGCTTCCCCTCCCCCTCACTAATATTTATTCCTCTTAATTCTTATGCAAGCAGGTTGAAAACTAAAGTGATGCAGTGCCAATAAGTTCTAAGTCCCTCCCCTAAGGTACCTCGGGCTTGGGAGAGCGAGAGAGCATCCTTAAAGAGGTATCAATACCTTCACACTCTGATGGGCACAATTGTGGACATGCGGTCGCAAAGGCAGCTCTGCGATACAGCCAGGGACCCAGGGACGGGTGGAGTCGCCTCTGGAGCCCCTGCCTTTTGTCAGAACCGCCTCCTGGCTTTTCCAGTTGAGAATTCTTTGGTGGGGAGGTGTAGGGTGGGGGTAGTCGTGGGAAAGAAAACCACAGAGGCGACGGGAAACCTGGGGGCTCTGCGCCCAAGGCTAGGTTCCTACAGTGTCCAGAGGCCACTTCATGCTCGTGGGAGGGGGATTCCCACCCTCTCCTTCCATATTCACTCCCGACTTGGAAAGGGCGGACACCCCCAAAGTGAAGGTCTCCCCAAGTTACAAGCCAGGGCAGAGGTAGGATGGGGAAGGCCACTGTAGCAAGACTCATCAAATCAGGGCCCTAATGGACCACGTCTGTTCCTGTCCTCACCCCACCACACCCTAAACTTCTCCAGCTGGACCCTTGACCTCCATTCTCCTCCAGGAAGAGGAAGAGATGAGGGGGAGGGCAGGTGGGTGGGGAAGGAGCCGGTGAAATCACCTTCGTATCTGCCCGAAGAGCAAACAGAGTAAGTCTGGAAGTGCTCGGCTTTTCGTAACCCCCTGGAAAGCCGCACACTCCATGCCCGCGCTGGGGTCCTACCTGAGTCATCAGCCTGTCCGCTCCGGTGTTTTCTTCATCCTTAAATATGATGTCGGGGTTATAATTGGGGGTGAGTTCCTTAAATCGCTCCGAGTTTCTGGAGATCTTCCCTTCATACCTTCCGCTGGCGCCTAGGGTCTTCTCGGCCACATTGGGGATAAACTGCTTGTAGGATAAAGGGGTCAGCTTTTTGGGGTGCCGCCTCTTTCCGAACCCCCTGCCGGGTCCGCACGCCAGCCCGGAGCACACCAGCAGCGAGGAGACGAGGACTAGCAGCAGACATCTCGCCAGCAGCAGCATCTCGCCCATGGAACTGATGACTTCCGAGCTGTCCCCGAGCGGGTCCGTGCGCGAGTGCGCGCGGCGGGTGTGTGCCTGTGCGCTCTCTCTTGCGCTCTCCCTTCCTCGCTCCGGCTCGCCCTCTCGCTCGCCCTCTCGCTGGCTGCCTCGCGCTTTCTCTTCCTATATAACCTTGCCTGCCGCGGCTGCGGGGGACTCTCCACCGCTCCCCACCCAGACAAGGCTTGGAATGGCAGGCTGCCGGCCGCTGATAACGGAACACATCGGAGTTGGGTCGCGAGACAGCAATCAAAAGACAAAAAGAGTCTGATTTTAAATGGTAGCAAGCCTGGAGAGCTTGTGAGAGAGGCTGCCTTAGCACTATATTATAGCTGCCAGGGGCGCATCTGATTGGCCAAAGCTGCACAAGCTTGTCTTCTGATGTTAACCCTGAAGAAGACTACATTTTTTTTTTCTGTTGCTGCTGTTGCTTTATTTTCACCTGAAGGCTTCGAGTTAAAAAAAAAAAAAATCTTTCCTAAGATAAAGGTGGTCGGGAGGGAGGAGCCCAGGTCTTGGGCTAACAGCAGCTACTCCAGGCTTTGTGTACGTCCTCGTGTTTCCCCCTGACTCGCCCTGGAATGGTAGGTGCTTCAGTAAAAACCAACTTAAGTTTTTTAAAGGACAGTTGAGCCCCCTCAAGCCTCAGTCATCAAGCACACAGTCGCTCACACATTTGAGGGCCAAGCTGCCCAGCTGTTGTTTAATGTTTCTTCCCCAGAGACTTGATCGTGCAGGCTGGGTCTCCCTGCAATCTGAAGAAAGAGGAGTGAGCCCCTTCCCAAAGACCAAGCATAATTATGAGTGACCGTAACTTAAAGCACTGCTATTTGAAATGCTTTCAGCGCCTTAGAAAAATGTAAAAATACTGCTCTTTCATTGTGCGTCAATTAATACATTATTTTTTAAGCTCTGCAAATGGGATGGGGGCGTGCTCAAGGGCAGGTACAGAGTGAGCTGCGGGCGTCCGGGTGGATGGGCACAGTAGGTCTGGGGATGCACCCCGGCACGGAGGAGAGAGTGGGGGCCAGCGTGTGTGCTGGGTGGGCAGAGGCCGTTGGGGGGGGCAGGCAAGTGGGCGAAGCTGTGCTCACACCACCCCCACGATCGATTAGAGCAAAGTGCAGAGCCAGGGATGAGCTGAATATGGAATTCAGGCTCCTTGCAAAGCTGTCCTTATGTGGGGGCTCAGCAGGCCACTGGTCTTCAGGCACAGGAGCCGCCAGGTCCTAGGGGCTGCAGCCCAAGGGGCTAGGGACCCTGGGGGACAGTATTCTGGTTGATGAGGGGCTTCCTAGAAAGAGGGCACAGTGCCCAGGAGTTGGAAATCTTTGAGTCCAGAATCACCTCACTTCTTGCAGAAAAAGGAAAAAAAGTCTCAAAAAGTTCCAATTAAACCAGGAAAATAAAATCTGAAGCTCCCTCTGCTTTTGTTTTAAACAGATCATGCCCTTGCCCTCCTCATCCCCCATCCCACTCATGTACGATAATTCCTCTAGCATAGGGTGAGGGAGTGAGGGCTATTCACGTGGAGGGGAATCCTGACCTGGAGGAGTCAGCAGATGCTGGGAATGTGGCCCCGTGAAGGTGAACAGTCTCCCTGGACCCCAGACTCTCAGAGTGAAGGGGGAGAGGTCCCAGATGAAGCTCAGCCCGCAAAAAATGGACATTTCCAGAAGTTCCTTTTGTGGACCAACTTTGTGCGTGTGCGGGGGGTGGTGGGGAGAGGAGAGAAGCATCTTGAGACACATCTGTCTTGGGCATAAGAGGCCAAGCATGAACAAGACTCGGTGGTCTGGGTCCCTTCGGGAAGGTTGACTCAGGCTCCCCAGTCCATCTCTCTTTTTTGTTCTTTCCCATGGTTTATGAAGAACCCTGGTCTCAGGAGGAAAGCGTCATGCAGGAGCAGTGTCCGCTTGCCCAGGCCCCAGCAGTCTCCACTGAGCGGAGCTGGAGCTCAGCTGAGCCCAGGGGTTCTCCAGGCCTCGTATGTCTGCGCTGCCTGCCATATTCCCAGTAAAAACAGACACAAAACGGGATGCGTGTCCTCTCCGCAGGAGGCTGGCCTGTTTGGTGTGGCTATCTGCACAGCATGTGGCTGTCACATCACGGGGTGGTGCCTGGGTTGGACCAGTGACCTGGCCCAGTGGGACACTCGCAAACTTTTGACTGCCCTGCCCCCACCCTTGGTGTCTCCTCTGGTCTCAGTCCCTCCTCCTCCCTCCCCCTTTCCCCCTCTCACCTACTCCCCTACAAATGCAGGCGAGTGCAGACAGCCCCCAGCAGGGGTTGCTCCCCTGGGGCCTGAGGGATCGGGTGCACAGGCCCACCGGGAGGCGGTGCGGCTAGGAAGCACACTTCCATGAGGGGCAGGGTGGGCAGGCTATGTTTTGGAAGCAGAAGCCTGAGCTGCACAGAGAGTTCCACATGGACACAGCTGGACGTGGGGTGCCCCCAGGTGCAGTCAGCTCCTTCTTGGCAGAGAGCAGGGAGACGTGACATGGAACTTGGGGGACTCAGGACATTTCCTCAAACCTCCCTGCCCCAAAGGATGGCCTGAGGCCGCCTCGCTCCCCTCCATCTCTGGACAGCCCTGGACGCTCTGGAGAGCATGTCAGGGGCCACCCCTCTGCGGACTGGCTCATCCTCTAGAGTGAAATAATCCTGGGCCAGAAAGCCTGCCCCATGCCTAAGTTCAGAGGGCCTGCCACCTGCATGGGTTGGGGGCAGATCGGCACAGAAAGCAATCTCAGTTATATGCATTGTCTTAGAACAAGGCTGCTGACTGAACCCCCAGAGAAGCTGCTGCTCTGCCCTCCAGCCCCTCACTTCCCGTCCTGCCATCCCACCCGCTTCCCATGGCCCAGCCCCGCCTTCCCCTCCAGATGCCAGGTGGCTCTATCTCTTTGCCTTCTCTCCCCATCCCCCAACCCAGACAATTTGGCCCCCTCCGCGGCACCAGCAGAAGCTCCAAATCCCAGTCTCTCTCACAAGGCCAGACATCCGGACAACCCTGGGCTCCAGTCCTCTTCTACTCGGGCTCTGCCTCTCTTCCTGGGGGTCATGGGCATCCCTCCCTCGCACCTTCCTCCAGCTTTCCCTCCCCCATCCCTCCCATCCCCTATCCCTCGCCCAGCGTCCCTGCCGAGGAGAGAGCTGTCTCCTCTCCTGCCCCAGCTCCAGGCTCCCTCCTGGGCACTGCCCCTGCCCCTTCTTCCGGCCCCAGCCGCTAGATGGCCTCCTCACTCTGCCTTCCGCTCGGGCTTGGCTGGTTTGGGAAATCCCCGCAGTCCCAGGTTGGGAGGCCCGGAAGCCAGGCAGCCTCCTTGGTTCATCCTCCCATGGTCCCGTCAGCAGTTTCTTCGTCCCCCTCACCTCCTCATCTTCCCTTCCCTTCCCCAGATTGGCACCCGCCTGGCCCTGCAGTGATGGAGCCCGCCTGCTGTGCGTCTCCAGGCACTGGCTCTGTTTCTGGTCTCTGGGGTTGGCCTCTAATCTTCCACGTCCTCCTCCCCTTTGATTTTTCTTCCTTGTAGTAACTCCACGCAATCTCTTTCCATCCAGCCATCCAGTCTCTGCTTCTTTCTGGATTTTCCTGGTTTTGGCCAAAGGAAGTTCTGCACTCCAGTTCTGTGATGGTGGCCAGGGCCCTTTGAACTGGGGATGCGGCCCTGAGCCCTCCTTTTCTAAGTCCATAGCCCTCCCCCAGGGATGTGAGTCTCCAGCTTCCTGGAGGGCTCAGCCTTGGATAGCCCCGGAAATCCAGCCACACTATGCATAGCCCCCTGACTGCGGCCTGGCTGCAGGTGGATTGAGGCAATGCTCTCCTCTCCATGCCAAAGCCCAGGAGATTTGGATGGCTGCAAAGCTCTCTGGACTGCTGCATCCACATCCTCATGGCACCAGCGCTGAGGGCAGGCCAGCTGGAAGGCAGCTGCCAAGACACACAGGGCCTCTGGGGACCATCGCCGGTATGTGGTGCCAGCTCTGCTGGGTGCCCACTGTGCAGCATTTCTCAGCAGTGCCGTGCAGCGGGCACCGGGCCACCCCCAGCTGCCCATGGGCCCCATGACTGTGGGTACAGCCCGGCCTCTTCCCAGCCTGGGCTACTCTGTGCAGCAGGGGTGCAGGTGACACTTTGATTCCCATCCTCATGCCTGCCCCACTGCGCACAAACCCTGTAGAGCCCCGTGGAGCCCCGGCTGACATGCATGAGGGCTGCAGACTCCCAGAGATGAGGACACGGCAGTTTCTGGGGACGTTGGGAAGATCCCATGGCCAGCGGTGAAAACTAAAGCTGTGGTCCATCAACGTAGACCTCCTGAGGCAGGAAATCTGCTCAGACGTGAACGTGCAGCCTGAACTATGCTGCTGTGTCACTTTGAGCTGATTTTTTCTCTTTAGAGCGTTGCCTGCCTTTGTTGAGTGGCTTCGCCTTCATGTTAAGCAATGGATATTTCTTCTTGTTTCTAAATAATGCCACAGGCGTGTGCCTCCGTACCGTCTCAAAGTGGCCTAGCACCACTGTTGGGGGGAGGCCTGAAGCTACATTCAGGAGTTGGGAAGGGACACACAGTGTGGGCAGTGGTCTGTGCCCAGGGAGGGACCTCGAGTCCCCATGCTGTTCCCTGCACCCCAGCCACCTAGACATCCTTCCGTGAGACCATCATTCCTTCCATCTTGGAACCTAGTTAACACGCAGACACCCTGGAAAGTTAAGGAATTAAACCCTCGTGCGCGTGAGAATCACCTGGGGAACTGAAAAAAGCCTGCAGGCAGTGCTGAGGCCTCACTCCTGAGCACTCAAATCAGGATTTCTGCTTTGCTGACTTCCCGGATGGGAATCCCCAAAACCCAGGGGCAAGCATGGGAAGGGGGGGTGTGTGTGCAACTGTCAGCTCCAGGCCCCTGCTGCTCCCCCACAGCCTCCAGACGCTCCCCAGCCTCCAGATACGCCATCTGCCGGTTCCCCGTGCCCAGCCCCAACGCTCCCTATCCTGCTCTAAGCCTGTGTGCCTTGGGCCCCATGTGCTCGGTCAGACGCCTATGGGGTGTGTGTGTGTGAGCTTCAGATTCTTTCTGGAGAGCGCGTGGAGGGGATCTGGTGAGGGGTGAATGTGACGGAGCCGCATGCAGTGCCTGGAAGCTGGGGTGCATTGTAGGAGTGAGGACGGAGCTGGGTGCGGGGTGGGGGATGGGGGAGTGCTGCCCTGAGCAGCTTTTCCCATTGCAGGAGGGGCTCCCTGGTTTACGGGCTCCATAACTGCTCTTCTTCACGAGTGAGGTCGTGGAGCCTGTTCTTCCCCACTTCCTGCACAAAGGCTGTTTCCTTACCGGAGCAGAATTAAGCCAAGATTCACCAGGCAGAGCTGGCAGCTGATGCCATAAGTTCTGCTCAGAGAACCAGTGTCACCAAGGCTGCTCCCATGCCCCGCGCCCCACACCCTTCACTGCTTCTGCTCTGCCCACTTCCACACTCCCTCGGGGCCACAGAACTGTCATGACTCGGCCTGAGAGCAGTGGCTCCCATGTCGCCTGGAATCTCCACCAGTCAGAGCACAGATCCCCAAGACCCTTCAGGGCTGGATTTTCTAGAAACCTTAACATCCCGGTAGGGTCAGAGATTATCTGGAGATGTCCCCATGCATGGGGCTGTGGAGAAGGAGGGTTGCAGTCTGTTTCGACTAAGGAGATCCTCAGGGCTACACCCAACCTCGTGCCCTGAGCCGAAAGCTCCCGGGCAAGCCATGCAACCCCTCGGGACTTCTGTTTCTTTATCTGCGATGTGGGAGTCTGAAGTCAACGGTGACAAAATCAACAGTACCAGTGCCAGAAGCCCTTCCAGCCCTGGGTTCTGTGAGGCCCTGGTCTTAGCCTCAGGAGAACTCATGCAGCAGTCCCTCTTCAGAGTGAAGAAAACCAAGCATCAACCCCTACCCCACCCCAGTTCTTGCTGTGTGTGCAAGACAGGACCCAAGAGTGACTCTCTCCTTGCCCCTTCCATGAGGTGGTGGCCCCGCCCACACTGGGATCAGCCCCATTCCAGCAGCTGTTCCTGTCCTGGGGCCTTGGCTCTGTCCTTCGCTGGAGTGAGTGCCAGCCAGCAGCGGGCACCCTGGGGGGACCCAGGGATCACCATGGGGACCTGCTCAGCAGCAGGCTTCTCAGGGAACAGGGCAAGGCTGTCCCGGGAGCTTGAGGGGCATGGAACCCCCCCAACCTCATCTCTCCAAGCAGTATTTCCCTTCTCTGCTTTCTTGAGAGGGGATCTAGCCCACTTCTCTCTTAATGTGCAAAATTAAGAGCCAGGGCCAGCAGCGGCTGAGGCTGTTTTGGTAGCAGATGCACAGAGGCAGCTGTAGGGGCCGAGGCCTGGGCACCGTAGCTGCGGGGAGAATGTGTGGGGCAGGGGCTGGGTACATCTAGAGGTGGGAAAAGGGCACAGAAAAGGAAACTGAGGCCTAAACCCACATTTGGGCTTCGAAAAAAGCTGCTAGAACCGGAGTCATTCGACAGACTTTGTGCTTATAATTTTCACGTTATTCTCATGTTTAAGGAATTTTTGACAGGCACAGCTGGCTGCATTGCTGGTGGCTTGTTTCTTTCTCTGGGACTGTGGGGTGCACAGAGAAGGACCTGTGTTTCCTGAGGAGGAATTCCCGACACAAGGACAGAAGCCACATTCCAGAGGGAGACTGGGCACTTCTGGGATCACACACAGAACCCCAGGGGGAGTGGAGTCCACAGCTCATGGGGCGCTCTGGGCTCCAGGTGCCTGGCCGGGCAGTGGCAAAGCACTGTCAATGTGCACTCAGACAAAGGGGTGACGGTTCTATTGGGGCAGCTGTAGGGCCCCTCTCCCAGCCATGCCACTGACGTGCAGTCAAGGAACCCAGCAAAGGGACCGCAGCTTTCTCAGGCAGGCAGGCGGTCTTTACACATTGACCATCTCGCCAGGGAGCTGCACTCAGCAACAGGGAAGTCAGACTTGTAAATTCAGGTAATAGTAACACTTATGCAGTGTTGGTCATGTCTTGGAATTGCTCTGGGATTAAATTTTAATATATTAATACAAGCAACCCTATCAAGGAGGGACCACTGCACAGATGGGGAAACTGAGGCACAGGGAGGTGAACTATCTCCTCTGGGATCACATGCCTGATCTGTGGCAGTGCCTTCAATCAAATCCAGATGACATGCTGAGAACTTACCCTCTGACTCTCTCCGTGGGCCGTGATGCTTCTGGAAGCTTCCATGTGGCACTCAGCACTGTTCTGTTTGGGTGTGTCATTGGGTAAGGGGAAGGAGGCAGGTAGAAAGAGGACCCTCTCCACCAGGAATACAGATTAGGGAGCCCCACCTGGACAGATGGAAATAGGAGACGACCCAGAAGAGAGACACCACAGCACCCAGGGCCAGGCATTTTGGGCCAGGCAGGAAGGTGTCCCAAGACTCTGGGAAGAGGGAGAATCGGGGGTACCTGGCAGGGGTGTTCCTGCTCTGCCCTGCCCTGCCCCCGGCTCCTTGCACAGTTCAGAAGCCCATCCCTCTGGACAGCAGCAGCCTGCACTGCCGGGCAGGGCTGAGTGTGTGCAGAGCCTTAGTGTCCATCGCCTCCCCTGTTGCAGGGGGCGGCCCACCACCCTTTCCCCACTTTCCAGAGGAGGAGGCTGAGGTTCCTACCGAGACCTCACTGTCCACTCACAGGGCCACTGGGAGGGGGAGGGGACAGGCCCACAAATGCCAGGTCAAGAGAAGCACTGCACACGTGAGGAGCCATCCACTTCCACAGATGCTCCTCTGTGGTCCATGGCTCCACTGGGTGCCTGTGGAAGACATGCCAGGAGAGTGTCAGAGAAGGCGCCCGCCATGGAGGAGTGTGCAGCATCAGGGTGGAGCTGGCACCTGTGCACGGGATGCTCAGGTGACTGCCCGGGACCACTCAGCCGTGAGTGGTCAGCGTGGGGCCAGGGCTGCCTGCAGGCTCCAAGCTGGAGTAGGGCCATGTTTCCAGGCAAGCTGTGGTGTCATCAGGCAAGGGACACAAGCTCAGGCCTCAGGGTTAGTCATGGTCAAGGTCATGGGTTTCTAGCCCTTTGAGTTCCTCAGGTCACCGTGGGAAGGAACAAGGCCCAGAACGGGAGGAACTTCTAGGCAGAGCAGTCTTTCCCTGGCCGTCCTCAGCCAGAGGCTCTGTTTTGTGGTTTGGGGTACTCCCACAGTGGAGGGCTACACGGGGCACTGCAGCTTCAGAAAGGATGGAGGTTGCTTGACACAGCTGCCTCCCCCTCAGGCCCCCTGCTGCTGCCACTCAGCAATCTCTGTGCACACGCCATGCCCGTGATCAGCGTGTCCCAAGCCTCCACGTGTCACATGAAGAACACACGTTCTCACGGGAGAACAGAGGCGCCGGGCACACTACTGCTCACAGAGGCTGAGATGCCTGTTCTGTCCTGGTGGCCAGATGGCAGCTTTTGCTGGTTTTGATTTTATTTTCCCGACAGATGATTGGTGCAAGCAGTGGCTGTGATACAGGAATCTAAGCAGACGGCGTGATTGCCAGAGCTCACTCCAGCCTTGGGTCTTCCATTTGCCTCTACCTCCCAGGAGGCTCTTTTTCTTTCTTTCTTTTTTTGAGACGGCATCATGCTCTGTTGGCCAGGCTGGTGTGCAGTGGCGAGATCTCAGCTCACTGCAGCCTTTGCCTCCCAGGTTCAAACGATTCTCCTGCCTCAGCCTCCCGAGTAGCTGGGACTACAGGTGTCCAGCACCATGCCTGGCTAATTTTTGTATTTACAGTAGAGATGGGGTTTCACCGTGTTGGCCAGGGTGGTCTTGAACTCCTGACCTCAGGTGATCCGCCCACCTTGGCCTCCCAAAGTGCTGGGATTACAGGTGTGAACTACCGCGCCTAGCCATCAGGAAGCCCCTTTTCATGATTTCAGACGGGAGGGACCACCACGATGTCTGGCTGACTGTCTGGCAGTCTTTAGCCTCCAGCGTGGTGGGGTCAGTGCCGGCGTCCCTCCTGCCTTGGACATCTCATGGCTCTGCGTGTGTTCTTGAGGTCTGCCGTGACAAGTTGCCACAGTGCGGCAGTGGCAAACAACAGCAAGCTCGTCCCTCACCATGTCAGGAGCTTAGAAGTCTGTCTTTCGTTACTGTTGCTGTGTGTTTGAAGGGTGAAGCCTGTGTGCTAGATTTCTTTTGGGTCTTCCACGGTGGCTGAGACGGTGCTCGACTCTGAGTCTAAGATATAGGAGGAGCACCTTATATCTGGGCAGGACTTGAAAGCTGGCAAAGCTTGTTTCCACCCACGATCTCACGGGCCCCCCAGCGTCCCTGTGCAGTCAGAGAGGTGGTGGGGGCACCCCTACATTCACAGACCAGAAGACAGAGGCTCAGAAGGTTAAGTACTCTCCCACGAGATGCCCTGTTGGAGAGTGGGGAGCAGAGGTGTAACTGCAGCCCACGGTTCCGGGATCTTTATTCATAAACTCTTCATGAACCCAGAGAGGGAAGGTTCAGATGTGTTCCTCTCCCTACATTTCTGTCCCTTGAACTCGGGTCTCCCATTTCAAGCCTGCAGAACCCCTTGTCTCTGAACCAATGACTCAGTCCAGGCCACACCTTGTGACTCTGTCTCGCTTCTGTTCCCAGATCCAGGACAACCTCTCCGCCTCCTCTGTGCCTCTCCTGCCTTCTCAACCTGTGGCCCAGGGACTTCTGTCTTATTATGTCATAGGCGTTTGACTGATGACCTCTGGATCATTGCTTATATCATATTTTACTTTGGGAGATGCTGTTTGACTTTTGACTTTGGGGTGGTTGTTAGTATCCTCAACATATTTACTAATTTCCAGAAAAATGCCTTCAGAGTATATGTCTTACTCATCTCTGTAGGTCACACAGCTCCCAGCTCAGAAGATGCTTAAGAATTATTTGTCAGTTACCAGAATTTTTTTTACCAATTAGCCAGTTAAACTTGTGGCGTGTTGTGGAATGCATTTCAGTGGTTGCTATTTAAAAAGTCAACCAATACACCAAAGCAAGCTAACAACAAAAAAATAGCAAGCACGAACTAGGGGAACTCAAAGCTTCTTTTCTTCTTAAGCGGAAGCTGCAAACAGCTTTCAGTTGTTCTGATGATAGAGTTTATCAGAGCGGGGCTGGAGGGAAGGCCGTTGTTTCCCTTCTATTTCCATGTGTGGCACCTTTGGCCAACGAGCGCACAGTACTGCTCAGAGGAACCACAGGGCTCTGAACATAGTTCCCTATCAGCAAAATGGGGACAAAGGTTTACTTCGTGGGTGTAGTGGGATGCACTGAGGTGTGGCAGTGGGTGTGCGATCACAGCTCGAGCTTGGAGCCCAGGGTGTGCTCCACAGGTGAACAAACGTCGCTTCACACCTAGACCACTGACAACACTGGCATTGCCTTTCTGGGACTCACCACTTAAGTTGGAATAAATACACATAAGGCCAAAGGCAAGTCAATGTAAAATATGAAAAAAGTTTTCTAACAGAACAGGTCAAATAACAGGGATCACATCCTTCATTTGACAAAAGAGGACGTTTCAATCCAACTCTGAATTAATTTAAATAATGTTTCTTTCTGTCGGGGCTGTATTCCCCTGCCCCTCCCAAGCAGCGAATGGGATGAGCCACCGTGAAGGTGTCACGTGGGAACCCTGCTGGGACCTGTCCCATTAGTGTGTGCATGTGGCTCACGGAGCGTCTACACTCTTAAAAATAACCTCGCGAATTTTTTTATTTAGAGTGGAAACTCTCCACGGCTTTCTGGCTCTTGCCACGTAAGGACTCTCTGCAGCGATGCAAGGCAGCCTGAGAGTGTGGCGCCGCTAATAATGACGTCTTTTCAGGGCCGTCTAGTCCTCGCTGTGGTGCTGTGGGGCAGAGACAGACCACGTATTATCATCATCTCCACTTGACAGTTGAGGAAATTTAGGTCTGCGGCGAGACTACATGACTTTGCCTACGGTCACTGGGCGATGTCTGTCACCCTTGCTCCACGGTTCCTTCCATTTCTTGGTCTTTGAACTCAGGAGCTGAGTGTGCTGCTGTGGGATGACCTTGAACTCCACTCTCCTGGCCCTAACGCTCGAGCTGCCAGTGGTGTCTCAGGCCCGGGTGCCGAAGTGCACCCTCACCACGTTTCTTTGTCCCAGTGAGGAAGGTTCCTGTGGCTTCTGCACAGACTTGTTGCTGGTGAGGACGGGGCTGTTTTTACAGCAGTTTGTCCACAGAGAGGGGAAGTGTCATCTTCCCTGGACAGTGTTCAGTGTCATTTGTTTCCCCAGATGGGGAGTTGGAGGGGCCTGAAGGAGGTCGGGCTGGGGGGAGGGCAGGATGCCAAGAGAAACCTAAAGGTATGAGACCAAGTCAAACGCAACTCTTCTCCTCTCGGCCTTTCAGCGCGAGTATGGCTCACCCCAAAGTACACAAACCAACAGACTGAATCCTAGCTCTCTGTTTGAGCAGTGCCACACAAAGCCTGCCCTCTGGAGTCCTCCTCCAGGCTCCGCCCCGCCATGGTAACCGCTGAATTCGCTGGGCCATGGGAGCAGGCCAAGTATGTGCACAACTGTCCTGGAGCCTCCTCCAGGGGCAGACGCTGTTGGAATGTTGTGTACATGTTTTCTTTCTTATCCTGACATATTTATACCCTAGTTTTGTTCTGTTTTGCTCAGTGGAGGAGCCATGGGGTTAGGAGGTGACAGAGCAGCTGGGAGAGCCTTTGTATCAGATTGGTTAAGAAGGCCCATCTATGGTTCCTAAAATTCTACCACCAAGGGCTAGTCGAGCCATCTCTTTCCAGGACACACATGTCAATGGGCTTGGATGAAATTTCAAAGCTGCATGCCAACGTGATCACATGGCATTTTGATTCAGCTATTAAGGAGGAAGTGTAAAGGTTTTAGATACCTTAGGCAACAGTTCCATAAAGGAGGCAGTAAAACATGTAATTAGGCAAATCAAATAAGGCACAGCAACAGCTTTCAACTATTTAGTCACATATCATTTCCCATTAATTTACTGTGGGCTTAAATGAGGTCTGCGTTTTTATAATCCCCTGTAAAAATTAAAGCCATCGCAGCAGCCTGGTTTGCTTTTAAACATTACTTCCTCAGGTCTCAAGGTGTTATGACAGTGATGGTATCATCTCAACTGCTGGAAAGGAGAAGAACAAGGATGGGATCTTTCAAGGACAGCCGTGGCAAATCTGGGGATTGCGCCAACGTCCTCTTAACTTCAGCTTTATAGGGCTGCGTCCAGAGGAATCCTTGAAGCGTTATGGTCTTTAGGTAGCTTAGTCCCTTTCAGTTATGACAGTTTTGCCCAAACCTGCTGTGACGTGACAACTAATCCATCAGTTACCTTTCTTTGTAGAAATAATCAATTCTAATCAGTAATTGCTTTTGGGCAATAGTTCAATCCTGCTGTCATCTTTTGGCTTCCAGCAACATAACATCATCTGAGTAGCTCTAAGGGCAATAATACATTTTACTATGAGGATATCCAAGCCCAGACAGTTATTTAGTCTTGGGCTTAGCCGTTAGGTTAACACACAGTGCCCGTTTCTCTGTCCCCCCATCATGGGAAGGAAGTGTGCGGGAGTCTGTGTCTTCAGACTGTCAGACATCTGAGTCCCTGAAATGAGTGGTCTTTCTTAGTTTTCGGAGAGATGTTTGGTGGCAGGTGGACACAACCTGGGATTATTGAAGTGATTTTTTGGGGGAATATTCTGCAAGGTCTTGCAGATTCGACACAAGAGGAAGGATTGGTTGAGAAAAAAAGGCATTAGATCAGAGGTAAACAAAGAATCTTATGCAGAGTTTTCAAACCTAAACCCATATTTACATGGCTAAGCAGCACATTGGAAGGGAAAAAAGCCAGCACAAATAAGTGTGGACGCAAGGCACAATCTTAGCAAGGACATGGTTCCTCCCTTTCCTTCCCTGCTTCCACTTGGTTTCCTCGGTCTCTTAGAACCGGGCTGCTGTGAGGCTGGGCGCGGTGGCTCACGCCTGTAATCCCAGCACTTTGGGAGGCTGAGGTGGGCAGATCAAGAGGTCATGAGATGGAGACCATCCTGGCCAACATGGTGAAACCCCACCTCTACTAAAAATACAAAAATTAGCTGGGCGTGGTGGCGTGCGCCTATAGTCCCAGCTACTCGGGAGGCTGAGGCAGGAGAATCCCTTGAACTTGGGAGGTGGAGGTTGCAGTGAGCTGAGATCGTGCCACTGCACTCCAGCCTGGCGACAGAGCAAGACTTCATCTCAAGAGAGAAAGAGAGACGGAGAACTGGGCTGCTCTGTCCTTCTCTCATCTCAGTGTGTTCTCTGGATAGGTCTGAGCTGCTGTATTCCTAAACTACAAGATGTTTCTGTGGTCTCACTTGGCTTTATGAGACCTCCTTCTCAGATTGGAGGTTGAAATGTCTAGTATGTCTTATTTACTCAATAATACATTCCTAAGAAGTTTAATTAAAATGAGGGATATCTGTTCTTGACTGTTGTCTTAGGTTTGGGACCTCTGTCAGAAATAATGGGAAGTTAATGCCATCAGGGCTTTGGAGAGCTGCTTTAAATCAGGTACAACCACCACGTGCTCCTTAGGGATGTCTCACATTGTGACAGTTTTCTGGATTCTTTTTCTTTTTTTCTCTCTCTTAAGGTAGGGAAAGAAAAAAATTCTTTTTTTTTTTTTTTTGAGTAGGATAAACCAAGGCACTTGCTCTGGGTACAAAGGTTTTTAAGATATTAGTTATGAAGGAATAAAAATCCTATTAAAATATTTATAAATTGAAACAACCCCAGAAGCCACACACACAATTAGGCCTTTCAGCCTTCTATTCTGAAAGCCAGATAAATCATCAATCAGAGAGCAAAGATGAAAATCAAAACAAACACAAAGTGCTCAGAAGCCAACCATAAAAGAGGGAACAGAATGTGGTCTAGAAGATTCTCCTTGTCTCTAAGCAGGGCACAGTCCACAGACATCCCAGGAAACCTTTAAGTTTCTGACTCATCAAAAAAAAAACCAACTAACCAAACAAACAAAAACCCCAAAAAGCAACCAGAAAAGGAAAAGGAAAAGCATGTATGTTGTCATCTCAGGAGGCCGGCATCAAAATCTAGAAGTAAAAGGAAAGTGAGGAATCTGTTCCAACCCTCTAATGTTCTAGAGGAGGAAACCAAAGCTTGTCTAATGCAGGTGACTTGCTCATGTCAAGGGTTGAGGGGGTTGCATGGGCAGAACTAGAAAACAGACCCTGACTCTCAGATCACAGCACGCGGTCTTACCATACTGGGGCTTCTCTGATGGATTCATAGTCCTGCTTGCGGACCAGCCCTAAAATTCAAGGAACCATGCACCAAGGTATTTTCCAGAGGCTGGGACATCCGGAAGAAGCTTGTCCTTTGGTTCATGTACCATCATTTATCCCTATGTCCATTTATTTCACCATCATTTAGTCAACTCCTATTGTGCTAAGACCGTATGCCAAGACTCTTGGTACAAACGTAAGACCCAGTCCTGTGGTTGAGGAAAGAGCTCAAGGCAGAGAGTCCTATAAGGAACCACCCCAAAGGGGCTCTGAGGTCACGGAGAGGAAAGCACGGAGTTTTCATGCTTGCTTCTGTGCCTCAGGGGTCGTGCGCATTTCTCGACTGGGGTGCCATGCACCTACCTCGGAGTGGGTACAAACCTGGAGACCACATCGCTCTCTGGCACCGCAGGGATCTCCAGTTCCTCATGGCAGAGGACTTTCCGTTTTGGCTTCTGTTTGTTTCTGATGAAGAGTCCGGGCAGAGCCACATTTCTTTTGTGCTTTTTTTGAGTGAAAGTTAGCATTTCCCCATTCCCTTGTGGGCCGCTTCCCTATGATAGAAGCCCTTCCATGTTCAGGGTGAGAGTGAGGTCGCCGCCTCAAGTGAGCAAAGGTCAAGTTCGCCGCTGCTGCTGTCATAAAATCCCAGCTCCCAAGAAACCATGGCCGGTCCGATGACCCCTTGGGGTTGTTGTGACGTCAGTTCACAAGCTTAAGGCACGATCTTAAGTTGTTTTTTTGTTTTTTTTTTTAATTTGTAGTCACCAGAGGATATCTCTTTATTTCCTTTCCAGGTATGTATTAGATTTTCAGAAAATAACATGTCACTCATCATCTCTTGTTTGTGCAGGAGGGGGTGTGGTCCCAGCTCAGCTCAGTCTGCCATATTGCTGTACCTAGCTCTCTGTTGATTTCATTTTCAAGCAGCTCTCCATTTAGTGGCAGAGATGGCTCTTGGCAGTGCCTGGCTTAGGTGGTCCTTAGCATCTCTAGTAATTCCCCTAAAAGACTTGGATTTGGCTTTCTCGGTTCACGTTTCTGGACCGGTTATCGTGTGCATAGTATCAGGATCTCTCTCTTCCGGTCTGGGCAAAGTACTTCTCCAGGAAGAGACCTCTGGTGGAACGCCCTGCCAGGTTGGAACAAGGTGCAAAGAGGGACTTTGTAACCAGAAGAAGGAGGTGACAATGTTGATAGGCTACCGTGCTTTGTTTTATTCAACATTGTGGTTATTTGGACTTACCAAGGAGGCTGCAAACTGTATAATCACTATGGAGAACAGCATAGGGGTATAGGGTTCCTTGAAAATCCAAAAATAGATCTACCATATAATCCATCAGTATTAGACTATTCTGGCATTGTTATAAAGAACTATCTGAGACTGGGGAATTTATAAAGAAAAGAGGTTTAATTGGCTCATGGTTCCACAGGCTATATGGGAGGCATTGCTTGGGAGGCCTCAGGAAACTTACAATCTTGGTGAAAGGCAGAGGGGAAGGAGGCACGTCTTCCATGGCTGGAGAAGGAGGAAGAGAGCAAAGGGGGAGGTGCTATGCACGTTTAAACAACCAGATCTTGTGAGAACTCAGTCACTGTCACGAGAACAGCAAGGGGTAACTCTGCCCCCGTGATCCAATCAGCTCCCACCAGGCCCCTCCTCCAATGTTAGGAATTACAATTAGACATGAGATTGGGACAAGGAAGTAAGTCGAGACCATACCGCCAGTCATAACCCTTCTGGGTATACACCCGAAGGAAATGCCATCAGTGCCCTGAAGAGCTAGCTGTCCACGCCCCATGTCCATTGCAGCACTGTCCACAATAGCCAAGGTATGGAATCACCCTAAGTATCCATTGGCAGCTGAATGGATAAAGAAATTGCAGTGTGTGTACACAATGGAGTACTATTCAGCTATAAAAATCAGTGAAATCCTCTCATTTGCAGCAGCATGGATGGAGCTGGTGAACATCATACTCAGAGAAATAAATAAGCCAGACACAGAAAGGCAAATATGCATGATTTCACCTCCATGTGGAATCTAAGAGAACGTTGAACTCACAGTAACAGAGAGTAGAATGGTAGTTACTGGGGGCTGGGGGTGGGGGAAATGTGGCACTGTTGCTCAGAAGGCACAGAGCTTCAGTTATAATTGGAAAGCCAGTGGGCAGCAGGGTGACTACGGTCAGTAATGATATACACCTAAAGTTTGCTAAGAAAGTAGATCGCAAGCATTCTTAAGACAAGAAAATGGAAAGCTTGTGAGGTATTGGATATGCTAGTCAGTTTGATTGTCACGGCCATTTCACAGTGTGTACATATACAAAACGCCATGTTGCACACACTAAATACGTTCCATTTTTATATTTCAGCCATTCCTCCATAAAGCTGGAACACAGAGTGCCACCTGAAACCTTGAGCATAGAGCCTTGCCTTGTACCCCAAGTTGCTCCCATACCTGGAGCACACACTGGGCCAAGTGCCAGCAGGTGCACAGCCCAGTGCTGGCCAGCGGCCGTCTCCTCCTTCCGGTGAGAAGGAGCCTGCTCTCTCTTTCTCTCCAATCGGCTTTGCCTTCTAACGCCACTAACTGACTCCCAGGCCAGTACTGGACGTTGCCTCTTTCCCAGAGGAGCTGAGAAATGCAAGAAAAGCTGGGTCCATGGGGCCCTACCCCATCCAATGATGACCTAAGTTGTGCAGTCAGGCAGACAGATGCCTTAATGGGGCCTCAGCACAGTCAGCAGCCCTACCTGGGAGGTCCTCTGGGGATCTGGGACTTGGAAAGGAGCGACTCCCCATCCACAGGGAGTGCGGAGAGGAGTGCAAGGCCCTGGATCAGTGAGGCTCTCACCCAGCCCAGCCCTGCGTGTCCTCCCTGGGAGGGGTGGCGAGGGGCATGTGACCTCTGGCATCAATGTGCCCTATGGCAACAGCTCCATGACCAGGCCCTGCTGGCTGCCCTGTGCTGTGTGTCTGGGCCTCAGTGATGCTAAGCTGAAATTGGGAATTCCATGAATGGGACCAAAATCTGGAATTCTCTCTCTCTCTCTTTTTTTCTTTTGAAACCATGTCTTACTCTGTCACCCAGGCTGGAGTGCAGTGGTACAATCTTGGCTCACTGCAGCTCCAACCTCCTGGCTCCAACCATCCTCCCTCCTCAGCCTCCCAGGTAGCTGGGACTACAGGTGCATGCCTGGTTAATTAGGTGTCAGGCTAATTTTTGTGTTTTTTGTAGAGATGGGGTTTTGCCATGCTGCCCAGCCTGTAAATCTGAATTCTGAGTCAAGGCTGAGGACCTGAGAGAGCTGGGGACGTTTGGGAGGGAGAAATGGGCAACGGGCTGACAGGGATTGGGTAATAGGCAGACCCCGCAGTGAAGCCAGGTTCCAAGGCAAAGGAGACGTTCCGAAATGACCCAGAGTAGAAGTCTTGTTTCTGAAGTGCCTCTGGGTTCCAGGCACCAAGGGAAAGTGAGTTCTGGCTGGGCTGTCAGGGGCAGCAGGGATCTGGCTCCAGCCGCTTTGGCTGCTGGTTCTGCTGAGCCATTGCCCAGACAGCACCTGCAGAAGTGCCTGAGGAGGGGAGGGTCACTCCACTTCTGGGTGTATACCCACAGGAAATGCCATCAGTGCCCTGAAGAGCTGTCCAGCTGTGGAGCGGGTGCCCTGTGAGCGGGAGAGGAGAGGCCCCTGAGGTTTGCACGTGCCTGTCACTTCTCAAAGTACCTCCTTTGTCCTGGAAATGTAGTGAGGGAGGCTGGGCAAACAGGGCTGTTCCCATTTTACAGAGGAGGACACAGCCTCAGGGAGGGAGAGGGAAGCTGATGGAGCCAGGCAGGGGCTGGGGGGCTTCCCAGCAGCCATGCCTTCTGCATCTTCAGGTTGAGTCCTCCACTGTCAGGAGATGGCCGGCCAGGGCCTGGAGGTGCGATTCTTGGATGCCAACGTGGTGAGGCTGTTGCCATAGATACCGGTGTGGTCACCAGCCTGAAAACCCTTGAGCCATGAATAGATCACACGGGCGGGGGTCCCCACTCCTCAGCTTGGAGCTCAAGGAAGAGGGTGGGCTGCCCGAGCGCCTCTCCTTTCTTCAGATCCTGTGCAGCTCGGCGCTATGGATAGAGGAAGCCTGTGCTCACGGAGGAGGGAGACAGAGTCCAGTGGGAGGAACAGGGGCTCGGGGTGCTCTGCTTCCCAGAGTGCGCCTGGGGGCGTCTTTGCCTCTTGGGGCCTCTGTTTTTCCGAATGTAGAGCCAGGGCAGGTCTTCAAGTCCTTTCCCGGTGACACACAGAGATGAGTGGATAAGGGCACCAGGGAAGACTGTTCTGAAACCGGCGTTTTCCCGTTTTGGTGAAGTAGGCCATTTCGGCGCTGGTTCTACATAGACTTTCCTCCCGTGGAGGTTAGAATCATCTAGTGCAGTCTATAAAAATCTGGTGGGAAAATTCCCTCCGGCCTTCTGCAAACACACAAACTGTTTACTTCCACAGACCCCATATCTGTAGTGGCATCATGTACTCAGTACGCATAAATAACCCCCACTTGGATGCTACTTGCTCTGGAAACATTTCTAACTTGGTTATGTGGCTGCAAACCTCCAGCAGTTTCAGAAATAAAATGACAGAAAGGGAAGGGATTCTTAGAGGTTGGCTTCGTGAAGGGAAGAGATGGAAAAATGATACAAGCTGGGGACACGGTGCACAGCTCCTTCTGCCTTCAGTCCAGCGAGGCTTCAGGGTTGTGTAAAGCAAGGAAAAGGTAAGTGAGTAAGGCAGCTTTGTCCAATGCCGGCTTCATTGATACAGAGAAATGTTGTAATGCTTCCTGAGAATCATTTGCATCCACAATGGTTGACATACAAGACATTTTAACATTTAGAGGAAGGTTAGCCCCAACCTTCCAGTTTCCTCGTAAGAACGGTGAGAGCTCACCTCTCAGAGCTCTTCAGGAACACGAAGTGACGACCAGCCCATTTCCCAGCCCTGAGGTGGCAGAAGGAGTGAACTGGAGCCAGAAGCTCCCCGTCACTTGCCTCCTGGCAGGAGATGGGGCTTAGACAGCTCTCCAGGAGCTGGGCTGGGAGGAGGGGGCAGGGAGGGTGCGTATGAAGCAAAGCTTCTAGATGTCAAGGAGCAACGCGACTGGGTCAAGGCTCAGCCAGTCACCAGTGACCCTGGAGAGCCAGGATCTGCTGGTCTGTGGACCCAAAGATTTTCTCTGCATCTACTCACCTTCCAGTCCCCACCCTGGTCCCCGCCCTGAGACCTCCCGGAGTGGGTCACCTGCCCTGGTGCTCCCTCCTTGCAGTTGGATGAGCAGCCAGCCGCCCTGTTGTGACCCATGCTGCTGTCTTCAGTACAGCAGGGCAGTCCTGCTCTGTGACTGTGGAGATGGGCTTGGCATGCTCTTGGGTCAAATAGTACCCTTACCCTGTGCTCACTTCAGTTTCTAGGGGAAGAGAACCTTCCAGAGTGGCAGAGAAGGGCCAAAGGATGTTGGAGCTGGAAGGAACTGAGGCCCCAGCCAGTCTCAGGGTTTCAACTTTGGCAGCACATGAGAATTCATATGGAAAGTTTTAGAAAAATGCCTCCACCTAGCCTCACTCCCAGAAGCCGTGATTTAATTTGTCTGGGATGGAGCCGAGGAATTATCTTGCAGGTGATTCTGATGTGTAGCCAGGGTTGAGTTCCATTGGTCCCAAAGCTGTGAGCCCGTGTGGCCCTGAGTGGGGAAGTGAGTTGGAGGAGGGGCTGTGGCGCAGCCTCTGATGGCCTCACATCCCCTGCCCGCCATGGCCTGCTCTTTCTCAGAGGCTGCACGTTTAGGCTGTGGAGTAATTTTCAAAACTACCAATTCTGGATCTTGCAGGCATTTAGAGTCCCCCCAAACAATTTCTTCAGTGAGTCCTGAAAATGGCCTTTTATACAAATTTCTGTGCATCTTAGCAGAAACTAGCAGCAAAATGAGACTTGGTTTAAGCGCTGGAGACATCTGAAGTCTTGGCTAATTGCACAGTGATGCCTCGTGGCATTTTGGTGCGCCAGGGACCCTCTGTGGGTACCGCTGCTCTTTGGGCCCTTGGACTGGCTGTCCAGCAGCACCTGCTAGGAACCTGAGGCTGTGTCTGCACCACCCCCATCGGAATTCCCCAGCAGTGCCCTGGGAACTCGCCTGCCCCTGTGCTGGATGGTGACAGCTGGTGAGTTGTTCCTCCCATCACAGAAAGCTGCTCCCAAGACAGCCTGTGGCTTTGGACATGCAGTGGCATTTCTGATGCAGGATGCTGAAGCCCGGGACACCCATTTCCTCCTGAAAAACCACACAGTCTTTGATTCTGCTGTCTGGGAAGTCCAGCCACACCTCCACTCTGTCCTCTTTGGGCTAAGTAGGGAGCACGCAGCTGGGGCCAGCTGAAACATCTGGGGTGACAGAGGCCTCTGGCGGCTGGCATCCTCAAGGTCAGAGGTTTGCAGGTGCTCTATTTGTTTCCCCAGTCTGTTCTTTAAGGAGAGCTTGATTCTCAAAAAAGAGCCATTTGCTAGGTGAGGCTCAGTGTGTGGGGATGGAGTGCTTTGGAGGGGCCTGGGGGGATGGCAAGACAGGGACTGCCCAGTGGGGCAGTCGTCCGGCCCCGTCATAGCCCTCTGGGCTGCTCCTTAAGCCCATGATGGGAATTGGTTGCAGTTTTCTGGCTCCATGAGCTGTCACTTAAAAAACAAAAAAAGATTTATCAAGATATAATTTGCTCACCATACATGGACCCATTTGAATAGTATAATGCAGTGTTTTTTAGCATATTCATGGACATATGCAGCCATTACCACCATTTTGGAGCGTTTCATGACCTCCAAAAGTAACCTTGAGCTGTAACCCTCCCTTCCCTTCCCCTGCCTCTCCCTGCAGATCACCCTCCAGCTCTGTAGGTTTCCTTCATCTGGACATTTTGCATGAATGAAATGGCACAAGGCGAGGTCCCTTGTGGCGGCTTCTTTCGCAGAGTCACACAGCGTGATGCTTCCAGGGCCTGCCTGCATTGTAGGGTGTGATGAGGCTCTGTGTCTCTTCGTGGCTGAGCAACGCCACAGGCACGGAGGCGCTTTTGTTTGGCCGTTTGTCCATGATGGACGTTTGTGTTTGCTCCACTCTTGGCCGTCGTGAGCCGCGCTGCTGTGGCTGTGATGCGTGCAGCTCTCCTAGGTGTGTGTCTAGGTGTGTATTCCTCCACTGGAATCTGCATTTGCTTTGCAGGAGCCAGCTCAGCGGCAGAGGCAAAGTGAGAGGTGAGGCCTCCCTCAGGGGCCGGGTCAGGAGAGGGGAAGGCCTTGGGCCCGTGCCTGTTCTCAGGGTCTTCCTCTGCAGAGCCAGCCCTTGAGTGCATTGTCCTCTGAAGACAAACAGTGACTGTCTCTGAGCCCCTTGCCCTTAGTACGGCTCTCTGAGTTCCTTCCTATCATTCTTTTTTTTTGGTGAGGAGGGACAGGCAGGTTCTTGCTCTGTTGTCCAGGCTGGAGTGCAGTGGTGCAATCCTGGCTCACTGCAGCCTTAACCTCCTGGGCTCAAGCAATCCTCCCACTTCAGCCTCCCAAAGTACTGGGACCACAGGTGCACATGCGAGGCCTGGCTAATTTTTTTTTTTTAATATTTTATGTTTCATAGAGATGGGGTCTCCCTATGTTGCCCAGGCTTGGCTTGCACTCTTGCAAGAGTGGGCTCAAGTGATCCTCCTGCCTTAACCTCCCAAAGTATTGGGATTATGGGCATGAGCCACTATATCTGGACCCTTCCTATAATTCTTACAATTCCTAAATATAATTAAAATAATATGTTTAAAGATTATACATAGGCAATGGCTTCTATATATAATTTCCTGGAATTCTCATAAGTCCTTTAGTTTATCTTCCAAAGTGATGGGCAAAAACATACTCTGAGGACAGACTTCTGAGCCACAGGGAAGGCCTTGGTGCCTGCAGATGGTGATGACACAGGTGAGGTCCAAAAGTGATGGCGTGGGGCCAACTTGGGTGGCTGCCCTCCCTCCCCGAGCTCAGGCCCCCCGACCCAGTGACTTCCAGGCCAGGCTCCTTGTCTGGGCTCCTGGGAAACCTGCCAATGCTTCTTATATCTCTGGGCCTCAGTTTCCCTTGCTTTGAGACAGCACGCCTGTCATTTGACGAATGTGTATCTTTACATCTCTCAGGTCCTCACTGCCAGTGCCCTTACACACCTCCTCTGCATCCCCAGTTCCAGCCACATCCAGGGCACCCTCCCCCCGGCACCTGTGGGCAGGCAGGCCATGGGCTCAGTTTCTGGGAGCAGCTTTGGCCCAGCGAAGGTGGATGCTGGTGAAGAAGCCCCTTGGTTCCCCCCAGCCCCTGGTGGGCTGACCCAGCTGTGTCCTGTGCTGACTGTCAGAGCTCCTGGCAGGACAGAGCCCGCTGTCTGCCCAGTGGCCTGCCCTGTCAGTCACCCTGCGTTGACTCCTGGGGTCACCTCCCCACAACTGCTTGCTCTGAAATCCTTGTCTCAGGGAACTAAGTTGAGACCAGGATTCCTTTAAAAATCTCTCCTTGTCTTTTGCTCCTGGACCACAGGGTCTCGGGGTGCTGGTGTCTAAATGAACTTCCCTTGGCTGCTCCTGCCCGGGGCCCGGGGCTTCCCTGATCTGTTGTTGCTGAGACCAATTCTTCTTGCCCTTTGTGGATGAGTCAGGTAAGGGAGTCCTGTGTATCCATCAGCACACACAGCGGTCGGCACGAACGTTAATGGGTGGAGACCAGGAATGAGCGTGGCTCTGTCCATGACGGTCAGCCGGGATGGAGCACGCCGCCCGTCCTGAGCCCCACGGACAGACATACCAGAAACATGGGGCAGCCCCACAAGATGAACTTGGACAGGGAGGAAATATGTCAGGGCAGAACTCACTGTCGCATGAACCCACACGTGCCCCACTCCACCCCCAGGTGGCAGGAAGTGGCGTGGGCAGGGCGGCCCTGAGCTGTGAGCCCCGCGTCCTGACCTCAGGTAGGTGCCCGTCCGCTCCAGTGGGCTTGAGCTGTCTCCTCTGAAAAGTCCTTGCACTTTATCATCCTTGGCGGCTCGGCTTGGATGGGACGTCTCTCGACTACGCAGGGCAGGGTGAAGGCCCCGTGTGCAGGGACTGGCCAGCAAAACCCCCTGCCAGGCTGATGTCCACCAGTGCATGGCCCGGGCTGTAGAGGGGGTGACAGGGCTGGTGTCTGGAGGGGCTAGTGTCTGCTGAGGGGCGAGCAGCGGCCAGGGGACATCAGCAGGCTCTGGCCCTTGGTAGCTGGACATGGCTACTGAGGGCCAGACCCTTTACAGCTCAGGGCTGGTGTGAGGCTGCTGTCTCCTGGGCTGTCTCTCCTCCTGCATCCAGGGAGGGGACGCTGCAGGCTGGGGAGGCCTGTGGAGGCTGCCGTGGAAGGGGGAGGGTCTGGGGGAGGAGCCTCTGTCTAACATGCCTCTCAGATGCCGCCCTGTCCCCCAACTCCAGCTTCTAGCACTGGTGTAGGCATAGAAAGGGTATTTAATAAATAATTGTCAAGTCCTTGATGGATTCTAAGTGATGTTCCTGAAGCCTCCCCATTGAAGACCTCGATGGAACACAGTATGAGTGATTAATCTGTCTCTCTGTGTGGTTTTAGCCAGGATGGTCTGGGACACTGGGGTTACATTGGCTGTTTAGCCTGGGAGAAGACATTTTCTTCTTCACATTGGCAACCTAGGCCTTCCTGGCAGAGATGTGCTTTGAGTCACAGTGTGTATGTGACAATGCCCGTTTCAATGAAGAAAGCCAGGTTTTTGCTAGAGTCTTTGTCAGTGAATTGTTCAAATAATGACTCTTCTCGACTTTGCTTTTATTTAAATTTTATTTTTATTTATTTTTTTATTGTTTTGAGGTGGAGTCTCGCTCTGTTGCCCAGGCTTGAGTGCAGTGGCCTGATCTCAGCTCACTGCAACCTCTGCCTCCCAGGTTCAAGTGATTCTCCTGCCTCAGCCTCTGGAGTAGTGCCACCACACCCGGCTAATTTTGTATTTTTTTTAGTAGAGATGGGGTTTCACCATGTTGGCCAGGCTGGTCTCGAATGCTTGACCTCAGTGATCCGCCCTCCTCGGCCTCCCAGTGTGCTGGGATTACAGGCTGTGAGTCACTGTCCTTTCTTACATTGTTCATGATAGAGTGGATCTTCTTTCAAAGCAGTGTAAAGTGCTTCAGATTTTTGGGAGGTGAGACAGAATATTGTGGTTCAAGATGTCACAAAATGATGGTTCTGAAAAGCACTGTCACTCTGTGACCGAATGGAGAGATTCCTAGAGAAAATAGAGTGCTTTGGTTGTTTTCTGGAATTGTTTGTGATAATAAAGGTTTAAAGCTCAATGAATTGAATTAGAAATATAAGTTAGCATATGTAATTCCTTCCACACTAAGCTTAGGATCAATGGAATTTTCTGAAACTCTGGCATCTCTTATCAAGTGTTATCAGATAACAAAAATAAGTGAACACATGAAACGTGGTCAGTACTAGGTGAGAATCTTTCCAAAAATAATTACGTTAGGTTCTTAACCAAAGTTAGGTGACTTATTTTTGGTGGACACGTGTCCTTGAGGCTGTGATTGATTGTATATAAACTTATAAAGTCAGACTTCTAATGGCCAAACCATTTTAACTCCTATAACTGCATGAGATCAGTACATTTGTCACAGTCATGTTAAAAAACTGCCATGTGGCCGAGCATGGTGGCTCACGCCTGTAATCCCAGCACTTTGGGAGGCCGAGACGGGTGGATCACCTGAGGTCAGGAGTTCAAGACCAGTGTCACCAACATGGAGAAACATCATCTCTACTAAAAATACAAAACTAGCTGGGCATTGTGGCGCATGCCTGTAATCCTAGCTACTCGGGAGGCTGAGGCAGGAGAATCACTTGAGCCGGGGGGGAGGAGGTTGTGGCGAGCTGAGATCGTGCCATTGCACTCCAGCCTGGCAACAGAGCAAAACTCAGTCTTAAAAATCAACCAACCAACCAACCCAACACACAAAAACAAACCAAAAAAACCCCAAAAAAACTGCCACATCTATGACTCTTTTGTGGCAAAGGCACGAAGGTGGGAGGACCCGGCATTGAATTCGAGGGTCACACAGTAGCTCTCCTGTTATTAAGGATTTAGGGTTAGATGCATGAGCTCATTTCACTGGAACACTGGAAGCCAAGCTCCATGTCATTGTGCGACGGCTTATTATAAAGCTACAGCAGAGCTATGGGAAGTGAGTAGCGTGAATCACACTTCTCTGAAGTCAGCAGTTCTTTACTTACTGTATCTTGATGACAGTAATCTGGATGAAGCTATGCAAATATGCTAAGCCAGGTCATTAATTTTGGCGATCTGGAGGGCTGTGGCCATCTGGGAACCATTACCTCTGGGGACTATCGCCCAGTTCCTAGTTGGGGAGACTGACTTCTGGGCACCACGCATCTCAGGAGGGCAGAGCCTGCTCGGTGCATGGTGGCAGCACCAGGTTTGCTCTTCAGACGTATTCTCTGCTGCGACCACAGGGCTGTTTTTACGATGGCATCCGTCATGCTGTCAGAGAAGAAATCTTATCTTCTCTCATTACTAAACATACAAAGGGCTGGGATTTCCACCTGGCGCAGGTTCCTGTTTACCTGAAGACTGTTTTCCCCTGAACTCTGATAAAGTTCATTTGCAGCTATGTGCAGAGATAGACCAGACTTCTAATTCCCAGCGTGCTTTCATGCTCACATACTAAGCTCCGCTCTTGGCTAGGAAGACCTCTGTGGTGTGGGGGCTTTGGTGGGGAAAATCAGGGGTCTGATGGTAGAAAAGATGGAGAAGTCTTGAGCAGATGTTCCTTCTGGAAGTTAGCACAGCTAGTTCCCTGTTCTGGTAGCTTCTTGCACTTGTTTCCTTTGTGTCATAGAAAACCAGGAGAGTTTGTTGGAATCTGTGAGCAGTTTTCCACTTTAAGAGTTCACAGACTCTCAAAGTGTATTTTGTATGCAAGTTCATTTCAGCCAAATTCAGCTAGGTCCTATTTTAAAGAGACTGGGATATAATCAAAACAAAACGTAGCTATTTGGAGGTATATTTGCTTTCAAAAAGGATGGGCTAGTAGGTTCCCCAGTGTATTTACTTGTGAGTCTGTTAGTTCTCCGAGGCTTCAAAACAAAGTGTGAGATGTGCCAGCGAGCGGACACACACACACACACACACCCCTAGCAAGAAAAGAACACTGATTTTTCTTTATCCAATACATTTGGCCACACACACATCCCCATGAGTGCCTTTTTCTTCCAAGTCCTCACCTCGGGAAGCTGAGCTCCTGTGTAGTTTGACCGTGCTGAACAGCCCATCACACTCACCGCATTTGGCTTCTGATGTCTCTAGTTGTTTCAGAAGATGAAATTCATCCTTAAAGGACACGTCTTGGTCACTTCTGAGGATATCTGAAAAGGGTACTTCGGATTCTGAACCCAGGTGTTTTGACTGCGTGACTGGAGCAGGAGCCTGTTTGAAAGGACAGACCTCTTCAGAAGGAAAGGCCTTGCATGTGGAGAGAGAGTCCAATCCTGTGCTTGTTGTCAGAACTGAGGGTGCGTTTGTTTCAGGTGGGTCCCTGTCGATACCAAGGGCTGGGGCCTCAGAGATAGAACGTAACTCACATGGTTGCTTAGCTGGCTCAGTCGTCTCCGGGTACCTTGCGCCTTCGGCACTGCCTTTTCGTTGGATTTTTCTGCCCTTCTTGACAAGTGACCCTTGAAAAATCATCTCCCTTTGAGGCTTTCTTTTTTTTCTTAATTCTCATACTTTAAGTTCTGGGGCACATGTGCAGAATGTGCAGGTTTGTTACATAGGTATACATGTGCCATGGTGGTTTGCTGCATACCCAAACCTGGCAGAGACACAACTAAAAAAGAAAATTTCAGGCCAATATCCATGATGAACATTGATGTGAAAATCCTCGATAAAATACTAGCAAACAAACCAGCAACACATCAAAAAGCTTATCCACCGTGATCAAGTTGGCTT
>CAUYLG010039479.1:0-55406 GCA_963573385.1 Cacajao melanocephalus
GTTAAAATACCATATATTTTTTTTGTGGGTTGGGGGGGGCGTTTTTTTTCTCTGGGGGCCCTTTTGGTTTTTTTTTTTTTTTTTTTTTTTTTTTTTTTTTTTTTTTTTTTTTTTTGAGACGGAGTCTCACTCTATTGCCAGGCTAGAATGCAGTGGCACAATCTCGGCTCACTGCAACCTCCGCCTCCCGGGTTCAAGCAATTTTTCTGCCTCAGCCTCCTGAGTAGCTGGGACTACAGGCAGCCGCCACTGCACCCAGCTAATTTTTGTATTTTTAGTAGAGACGGTTTCACCATGTTCACCAGGATGGTCTCAATCTCCTGACCTCGTGATCCGCATGCCTTGGCCTCCCAGAGTGCTGAGATTACAGGTGTGAGCCACCGAGCCAGGTGGGATCTACGTCTTATGATGGATCCACTGGTAAGAATAGAAGGTATGCTTTTATTACCTTCTGTGGAAAGGAAGCTGCACAGGAAGCTGTGAAACTGTGACAACTATGAAATTCACCCTGGTAAACACATTGGAGTGTGCATTTCTGTGGCAAACAACAGACTTTTTGTTGGATCCATTCTGAAGAATAAGACTAAAGAAAACATTCTGGAAGAATTCAGTAAAGTCACAGAAGGTTTGGTGGACATTATTCTCTATCATCAACCCGATGACAAAAAGAAGAATCGGGGGTTCAGCTTCCTTGAATATGAGGATCACAAGGCAGCAGCACAAGTCAGATGCCAGCTGATGAGTGGAAAAGTAAAAGTATGGGGAAATGTAGTTACAGTTGAATAGGCTGACCCTGTGGAAGAACCAGATCTGGAAGTCATGGCTAAGGTAAAAGTTTTGTGTGTGAGAAACGTGGTTACTACAGCGACAGAAGAAATATTGGAAAAGTCATTCTTTGGAAAAGCCAAAAGAGTGAAGAAGTTGAAAGATTATGCATTTGTTCATTTTGAAGACAGAGGAGCAGCTGTCAAGGCTATGGATGAAATGAATGGCAAAGAAATAAAAGGGGAAGAAATTGAAATAGTCTTAGCCAAGCCACCAGACAAGAAAAGGAAAGAGTGGTAAGCTGCTAGACAAGCCTCCAGAAGCACTGCATATGAAGATTATTACTACCACCCTCCTCCTCACATGCCACTTCCAATTAGAGGTCACGGTCGTGGTCGGGGGAGAGGTGGATATGGCTGCCCTCCAGAAAACTATGGCCATTAAGATTACTATGATGATTATTGTGGTTATGATGATCACGACTCTTGTGGAGGCTATGAAGATCCCTACTACAACTATGATGATGGCTATGCAGTAAGAGGAAGAGGAGGAGGAAGGGGAGGGCGAGGTGCTCCACCACCACAAAGGGGGAGGGGAGCACCACCTCCAAGAGGTTGAGTTGGCTATTCACAAGGGGACACCTTTGGGACCACCAAGAGGCTCAAGGGATGGCAGAGGCGATCCTGCACAACAGCAAGAGGCGTGGTTCCTGTGGATCTTGGGGCAATGGTGGGGGCAGTCTAGGAGGCAAGAGAAAGGCAGATGGGTACAAGTAACCTGATTCCAAGCGTCGTCAGACCAACAACAGAACCAGGGTTCCCAACCCATCACTCAGCAGCCTGTTCAGCAAGGTGGTGACTATTCTGGTAACTATAGTTACAATAATGACAACCAGGAATTTTATCAAGATACTTATGGGCAACAGTGGAAGTAGACGAGTAAGGGCTTGAAAATGATACTGGCAAGGTACGACGGGCTCTAGATCTACGTTCTTTAAAAAAATTGGCTTTCCTGTTTGATCTTTAAGTAGCAATTTGGTGCCATTTGTACTGGGCTGAAGAAATCACTGCTGTGTATATACTCAAGTCTTTATTTTTCCTCTTTTCATAAATGCTCTTGGACATTATTGGGCTTGCAGAGTTCCCTTATTCTGGAGATTACAATGCTTTTATTGTTTCAGGCTTCATTTTAGCTTCAAAACAAGCTGGGCACACTGTTAAATCATTATTTTGCAGGACCTTTGGTTTTGGACAGTTTCATTTTTTTGGATTTGGGATAGATTACATAGGAGTATGGAGTATGCTGTAAATAAAAACACAAGCTAGTGTTTTGTCTTGGTTTTTTTATTTTTTTTATTTTTGAGATGGAGTTTTGCTCTTGTTGCCCAGGCTAGAGTGCAATGGCTCGATCTCTGCTCACCACAACCTCCACCTCCCGGGTTTAAGTGATTCTCCCGCCTCAGCCTTCTGAGTAGCTGAGAAGGCATGTGCCGCCATGCCCAGCTATTTTTGGAAGCTTTAGTAGAGACGGGGTTTCTCCATGTTGGTCAGGCTGGTCTCAAACTCCCGACCTCAGTTGATCCGCCCACCTTGGCCTCCCAAAGTGCTGGAATTATAGGTGTGAGCCACCACGCCCGGCCGTAGTTTTAAGAAATTAAAGCAAACAAATTTAAGTTTTTTTTTTGTATTGAAAATAGCCTATCATTGTATGTTTTGCATTCCTAGAAGTAGGTTAACTGTGTTTTTAAATTGTTTTAACTTCACACCTGTTTGAAATCTGCCCTACAAAATTTGTTTGGCTTAAATGTCAAAAGCCGTGACAATTTGTTCTTTGATGCGACTGTATTTCCAATTTCTTGTTCGTGTAAGATTTCGATAAAATTGAAATATCTATTTAAAAATGTGACTACTAGCAAATGTTAAACTGCACATTCAGCTCCCGTGATAGTCCTGTTGGATGGTGCTGATCTGGTGCAGAGTTTCTTACCCTCGGCAGTACTGGCATTTTGGACCAGATAATTCTTTATTGCATAGGGCTGTTCTGTGGATTGTAGAATAGTAAGCAGCCTCCCTGGCCTCTACCCACTAGATGCCAGTTGTACCCGGTCCAGTTGTGACCATCAGAAATATCTCCAGATAAAATACCAAATGTCCCTTGGGGGAGAAATCGCCCCCAGTTGAGAACCGCTAGTCTGGAGAAACTCCAAGATTTAAAGGTTGTAGAAGAGAAATAGCTGCCAGAGAAGACTGAAAGGGTGGTGGAGGAGAGTGGGGTGTCTGTGTGAGGGGGTGTGGGCAGGAGCCAAAAGAGTATTTCAAGGACTTGGTCATGATCCTTCCAAATGCCAGTCAGATCGTGTCACTTCCTGCTCGAAACCATCCACACGCTTCACATCCCATTTGGAATAAAATGCCAACTGCTTACCATGCCCTATATGCAGAATGACTGTAATCACCTGGGCACCTTCGAGATTGAAAGGATGCAATATTAATAATCATGCCAGGACAGTCCAGGGCACACTGGAGTTACCATCGCCCTAAGCTCAGGCCCATGCTCATCTCTCCAGCTTCATCCCCCACCACTTTCTGCCTTGCCCACTCAGCGATGAGAGCCTTCTTGCCATTTGTGTTGGGCCATTCATACATCGCAGGGGCCAGAGCTTAGGGTAATGGACATATGGCAACACGTATAATGTAATGTCAGTGATTTTAATAGGTGCTGTGAAATAAGATACAGTGAGGTGGAGACATAGGGTGACTGGGGGATTGGTGACTATTTTACTTAGGGGTCAGGAGATCCTCTCTGAGGATGAATCATTTGTGCAAAGACCCGAATGGAGAGAGGGAATCAGAAGATCTGGGGGAAGAGGATTCCAGGCAGAAGGAACAGCAAGTGGAAAGCCCTGAGGTAGGAACAAGCGTGGAATATTGGTGAATGGTGATATGGTTTGGATCTGTGTCCCCATCCAAATCTCATGTTGAATTGTAATCCCCAGTGTTGGAGGTGGAGCCTGGTGGGAGGTGAGGGAGGTGGATTTTTCATGAATGGTTTAGTGTCATCGCCATGGTACTGTTCTCATGATAGTGAGTTTTCACGGATCTGGTGGTTTAAAAGTGTGGCCCCTCTCCCCTCCCTCTCTTGTTCCTGTTTTTGCCATGTGACGTGTCTGTTCCCTCTTTGTCTTCCTGAGGCCTCCCCAGAAGCAGATGCTACTATGCTTCCTGGACAGCTTGCAGAACCGTGAGTCAATCAAACCTCTTTTCTTCATAAATTATCCTGAAATACAGGGAAGTTAAGTAACTTACCCAAGATCACACAGCTACTAAGTGGTAGAAATAGGATTCTAACCAGGTAGTCTGGAGCCAGAATTCATGCTGGTAACCACTGCATCCTGCATTAGAGTTGGGTGGATCAATCAGGAGACTCTTAAAATAGGCCAGGCAATAAGGACTGGATTTGAGTGATATTGGATTCCTGTCTGGGTGACTGAATGGATGAAGGTGACAAGCACCAATGAGAAACCCTGGAGGAGGGAAGGAGCTCACTATGGCCACGCTGTTTGTGAGGCCTAGGGCACACCCAGGAGGAGAACCCAGAGAGAGGTCTGGGCTGGAGTGGAGATTTGGTGGGTAAAGACATGGGGTATATGACATAGCTGTCCCAAGGAGCTAGTGCAGAGCCAGAAGGGAGGAGAACCTAAGCTAGGACCCTGGGAAACAATAGCCAAAGATTCTTTGGGAAGAAGGAGGGGAATCCTGCAAAAATGGAGCACCAGGGACCAAGGCAACCAAGAGCCGAGAAAAAGGGCTTGGTCACCAGTCCAGGGGCTCTAAGAGGAATGAAGTATGATTACGATCAGGAGATCACAGATGCCTTGGCATGAATGAACAGAGGAGGTAGAGGCAAGGGCGGGATGCCATGGACAGGGAAGTGTCTGGGGGCAGTTGCAGAAGCAGGTTTAAAAAGGGGCACATCAGCCAGGCACAGTGGCTCATACCTGTAATCGTAGCTACTCAGGAGTTTGAGGTGGGAGGATCACCTGAGCCCAGGAGGTCAAGGCTGCAGTGAGCCATGACTGTACCACTGCACTCCGGCCTGGGCAACAGAGTGAGACCCCATCTCTAAGGGGAAATAAATAAACAGAAAAGAAAAGGGGCAGGTCAACGAGAGAGGGCACCCCACACAACTCCAGGGACCAGTAGAGCCTCAGGAGGAATTTGCGCACTGATGGAGAGGGGGGCAGAAGCAGGCAGAAGGGTGAGAGGCCCAGGAGTAGCAGGCAGCCTCAATCCAAAGGGAGGGAGGATGAGATGGTCCCTCTATTCTCCCCCTCTGCTCCTGTCTCTCTGTCCCAGAGCTGAGCAAGCTGGAGGAGATTTTCAGCGACAGGTTTCAGTTGCAGCGATACTTTCTCTATCACTGGGCCCACACCCGGTCAGCCCCATCAACTCTCAGGGCTGGTATTCAGATCACTAAACTGATACGGCCTGGGATCCAAATGGTTGGCTTGCACCTATAGACTATACACTGGAACAGGATTCCAGAGACCTCTGCCGGGCAGGCACTGAGCCTGTAACTGCTACATGGTGGAGGTATCCGGGGGTATCTGGATACTTCTCCGGATGCCAATCATCCGGAGAGGATGATTGGCACAGAGATGCTCAGGGTGGTGGTTGTTGGTTATTACTTGTGCAGTAGTTTATGTCTGTCTTAGGCCTGGACGTAAAAGTAGGAACCACGTTGGGTCGTTCACCGTGGTTTCCCCCATGCCTGCCGGTATCTGGCACAGGTAGGTGTTTGGTGAATATTGGCTGAGTGTCCAGTGATGGGGAGGGGAACTGAGGGGCTCCTGAGGGCCTCCACCTTGTTTGGGAAGGAGGTGGTTCCTGGTCCCTAGAAAAACAGCAGAGACATACAAGGGCTTTCCCGGAACAGGGCCTGGGAGGAAGTACGGGGAGGAAGGGGCCCGGAGCACCCAGGTGCCACTCAGTCTTCCCTCTGCAGGGCCTTGTCCTGCCTTTGAGCCTAGGGACACTGAGACCCAGAGAGGGATAGAAACATCCCCAGGGCCACACAGTGAGATAGAAAGTGAGCCAGGATGAGAGTGGCCTTTCTGTGCCTTGGTTTTCTCATCTGTAAGATGGGATGATACCAAAGCCACTCCCTCCACAGGGTCAAATGAGGTAAGATTGGGAGAACAGTGCCTGGCGTTGAGAGTGGGTGTTCTAACATTACATTGGGTTCGCCCTCTGTCTCCATCCACTCTCTCCCTAGGTGGTTCACCTACCCCCTGGCTTTTCCTTCTATGAGACAAGGTTCCCAAATTTATATCTCCAATGCGGACTTTTTTCTCAGGTTCAGACCCATAGATCCAGCTGCCCAGTCTTTTTCCTTACAGTCATGTTGGTACTCTACATGCCAAGACCTAGCCGGGGTGTGCTGGCCTGACCTCTGCAGGTTCTCTGTGCCACACCCAGATGTCAGGCAACCCCATCACCACTTTCCTGCTCCATGTTCCATCCTGAGAACAGTCTGAGCCTCCTTGCCTCCCCCTCCCCATGCCCCCTGTTCACCCCAGGCCCTTCCTGTCCTCCCCTTGCCCTCCTCCCCTGCTCCTCTGGGACCCATCGGAGCTCACTTCCCACCTCCACAGCTGCTGCCACAGCTGGTCACTGACGGAATGTGCAGCTGCTGGGAGCCACATGTGCAGAGCAGGCGTGCACAAGCTACCCTGGGGGCTAGTGAAGTGGGGGCTGGGACCATCTGTGTCTGTCTGTCTACAACACATACATGCATGTTCACGCACAGACTTCCAGGCTCTTTCTCTAAGTAAGGTGATAGACATATTGGTTTGGTTCCCCTTCCATGTCCCTGGACTGCAGAGTTCATGTTCTACTTATCTGGGCCCCTGAGAGCAGAGCAGCTGGACTGGCCCTGCTGTCTTGAAGCTTATACACTCCTACCCCTATGTTCAGGCAGTACGAGTCCTGCAGGAACCACGCAGGGGTGGAACGGCGGACTGGGTGTTCAGAGCCTCCCTAGCTTTCCCAGGCTCTGGGGGATGGCCCACCATGAAGGAAGCCAGAAGCTTTGGGCACATTCCAGAGCCCCCTTGGCAGCACCCAGAGGCTCCGGAGGCGTGGCAGCCTGGGGGCAGGGCCAGCAGCATCTGTCCTGGTTCCCACACTCTGGCCTCTCTGGAATCTCGCATATTTCTCTTCTGTGTGTGAGTGATGTCAGCAGAACAAGGACAGTGGGGGAGGTGGGAGCGGAGGGACTGAGCTCCCTGAAGTCAGATGGCCATGGGGGTGGGGGTGGGAGCTGGGGGAGGGCCTGGTCCCTGGCATTGCTCATACAGTATGAAGAGGACGCCTTAGCCTCTGGCTTGCAGGCCTGACTGGGTCCTGACACCACCCAGTGCATGATTCCCATCAGAGCTCCTTTCCTTCTTTCTGGGCCTTAGTTTCCTCATCTGTAAAATAGGCATAAGACAAGCATGTACCTCTTAGGGTAATAGTAAAAGTAAATAGTAAACTAGAACCTAGATCCTCCTTGGAGTCCTTTTTGCTCTGTGGGCAGCTTACTGTCTCACCACTCTCCTGATCCTTACCCCAGTCCTGCCACTTTCCATGTTTTCTAGAACATGTAACACAGGTTCATACCTCTGGGCCTTTGTATTCTGTCTTGAAAGCCTTTCCCTTTCTCTGTCTGGAAAACTCATACTCATCCTACAAAGCCCTGCCCAAAAATACCTCTCTAGGAGTCTTCCCTGCCTCCCCCTGGCGGCTAGTCCTGCCTCCTTGTACTCCTGTGGCTCCCTGTGAACACCTCCAGGGCAGCCTGACCTCCCTATTCTGCTACTGTCTGTTTACCTCCTCTGATTGTGGCATCTCCTGAAGCTGTGGCTGAATGGGAGCTGCCCTTCCTGGGGCTGATGGCCACCTCAGGAGCCCAGGCACAACACCACACAACTGATGGGTGTCAGAGCACAGTCAGGTCATGGTAGTAGGCCTGGCCCCCACCCTGATCCTGCCGGGCAGAGCTTCCCACCTATACCATTTGGTCTGGTCTCAACAGGCAGAGGAAGGCGCTTGGACCTCACCAGCTGCCACAGCATTTCTTAAACCAGAAGCAGCCATTGCTCTCCTTCCTCCAGCCAGGCCAGCCAAGCCACCGTCCTGCTGTACAGATGGAGTAACTGCAGCTTAGACAAGGGAAGCCAGCAGCGGGGACTGGATTAGAACCCAGGGCTTCCATCCCCAGTTCAAGGCCCTAGGCTGCTTTCTGTCCCCAAACTCCCTCTTTGATGAAGGATATGGAGAGTGGGAAGTGATCATGGGGTTGAGGCAGAGCCTGGGTCAGGTGGGAACACAGGGTTTGGGAAGTAGCTGTCCCTAACCTCTGGCTATAGCTGAAATTGGAATCCACCATGTACCCTGGTGTTGACAGGAAACCCACACGTCTGTTTCACCAGTTATTAATGATGGAGACTTTTAACACCATCAGGCACAGCCCTAAGCTATCCCAGGGGTGAGGGAGAAGATGGGTGAGCGTGAGTCCTATGGCTCAGAAAGGGTGTGTCAGTTCAGGCCTTCTAGGAGACAGACGCTAAGGCCAATTGGAGATGCAGGACATTTACTGGATAAATTGCCTATAAGGGTAAAAGAGGGAGCAGGAGGAAGCAGAAAGAGCCTTTTGATCATGATGCAGGTCCGACATCTGTGAAGGAGAGTGAGAAGGGAGAAGCCTTGGTTAAGAAGAGCCTCAGACTGCAATGGAACTCTGAGAAAGTCTTGATCAGGCCCAGAGTAAAAATGGGATTCCATGTAGGACATAAATAGCCTGGTGTTAGCTTCCCTGCCGCGCCCAGTCACCATTGGGGGCAGGCTAAGAAAAACAAGCTATCTGCTCCATGAAAGCTGCAGCAGACCCAGAGGGGCAGCTGCTGTAGGCTGTTGGGTAATCATGCTCCTTGCAGCAGGTTCTCTTGAAGGAGATTTGAGTTATGCACTCTCCTGGCAGCCACAGAGGGTACGTATTTTGCAAGGTCACCCAGCAAGCAGGTAACAAGTTCATATCCTTAGGCTGTGTCTGTATTACTCTCACACTGGGGTGAGCTTAAACCACTTGGAGCTTCATAGGGCTCCTAAGGGGAACTTTGCCAGAGGAATGAAAGAATGAAGATTCATAGGTTGATAGGTGCAGCAAACCACCATGGCACTCGTTTACTTATGTAACAAACCTAGGCCAGGTGTGGTGGCTCACATCTGTAATCCCAGCACTTTGTGAGACCGAGGTGGGTGGATCACCTGAGGTCTGGAGTTCAAGACCAGTCTGACCAACATGGAGAAACCCTGTCTCTACTAAAAATACAAAGTTAACTGGGTGTGGTGGTGTACACCTGTAATCCCAGCTACTCAGGAGAGTGAGGCAGGAGAATCACTTGAACTTGGGAGGTGGAGGTTGCAGTGAGCCGAGATCATGCCACTGCACTCCAGCCTGGGTGGCAGAGCGAGACTCTATCGCAAAAGAAAACCCAAAAAACCCTGCACATTCTGCACATGTATCCTGGAATATAAAGTTAAATTAAATTTAAAAAAGAAGGAAGATTCAAATTGCTATGGTCTGAATATGCCTCTCCAAAATTAATATGGTGAAACAAACCTAATCACCAATGTGATGACATTAGGAAGTGGGAGGTTATGAGGTCATGAGGGTGGAAGCCCATGAATGGGATTAGTGTCGTTATAATTAGTGTCCTTATAAAAGAAGCCCCAGAGAGCTAGCTC
The DNA here is from genome assembly GCA_963573385.1 of Cacajao melanocephalus. NCBI lineage: Eukaryota > Metazoa > Chordata > Mammalia > Primates > Pitheciidae > Cacajao > Cacajao melanocephalus. Next base: position 9,555 of record CAUYLG010039479.1, read on the forward strand.
ACCCTTTCCACCATTTGAAGTTACAGCTAGAAGGTGCCGTGTATGAACCAGGACGTGGGCCCTCACCAGACCCCACATCTACAGATGCCTTGATCTTGGACTTCCCAGCCTCTAGAACTGTGAGAAATAAGTTTCTGTTGTTTGTAAGCCACCCTGTTTATGGTATTTTGTTATAGTGACACAAATGAGCTAGGACACAGATTAAGTCAGGTGAAAAATGTGATGTCTCAGAGGGAATGGCACTGAATTTGGAGCAATGGCCTGGCATTCAGTTTCCTTTCTGCATCTAATTGTGTGTGTCCTCAGACACATCACTTCCCCTCTCTAAGACTGAGTTTCTTTCTCTGCAAGATGTGGAAGAGAGTATTTCACTCGTGCCTCCCCTGCCCAGAACTGAAAACAATGGAATGAGGGGAACCAGTATTTTTCCCTCTGTAAGCAACAGATGGTTCTGCTTCTTAGGGAGGTCCCCATTAAAACCACTCCTCATACATATTCCCCAGAGGAACTCAAATGACAGAAGATGATTTGTGCTGCCCTGAGGTTCAGGAGGACATAGCTCAAGCAAACTTAGTGTAAGATCAACATTTCTTTTGTGAGTTTTATCTTTACAATAACATGAGAGAGTCAGTATAGTGTAGCCCTTAAGAGACAAATTCTTGAGCCAGACAACTTGTGTCTAAGTCAAGCTCTGCACTTATTAGCTGTGGACCTTGAGTGAGTTATCTTACCTCTCTAAGCCTCAGTTTCCTCATCTGTAAAATGAGGATAATCATAGTATCTACCTCATAGGGTTGTGGTGAGGATTAAATGAATGTATAAAGTGTTTAGAACAGAGTCAATCCCACTCACTGTTATGATGTGAATTTGTAATTTTTTTTTTTTGAGATGGATTTTTGCTCTTGCTGCCCAGGCTGGAGTGCAATGGCGCGATCGTGGCTCACCACAAACTCCGCCTCCCGGGTTCAAGAGATTCTCCCGCCTCAGCTTCCCGAGTGGCTGGGATTACAGGCATGCACCACCATGCCTGGCTAATTTTGCATTTTTAGTAGAGATGGGGTTTCTCCATGTTGGTGAGGTTGGTCTCGAACTCCCGACCTCAGGTGATCTGTCTGCCTTGGCGTCCCACAGTGCAGGGATTATAGGTGAGCCACATCGCTTGGTTGTTAATTTGTAATTTTATTCCTTGAGTTACTTATTTATAAAAATAATGTTTCTTTAAATGACCTATTGGAAAATAAAACTGGCTACCAGTAAGAAAAAGAAAAAAACAGAACACGTAGGCCTGAGGTCGTGGATGAGCTTTGCAAGTTTAAAAGGGAGTGCACAAGGGAGGAGAAAGAATTCTGTCCATGATTTCTTTATCTGGTTATTCATTTTTTTTCCCCCAGCTCCAAGCCACAGTCACATCTGTATCACATCATGGGGTTTTAATACCCAAATCCAGTCCAAGACCATGTCAGAAAGTGGAAGATTCATTTATGGCACCAGAGGCTGGGCCTGATATCCAAGGCCTGGGAGGGATGGGGTGTTGGGCAGCCATCCTTCCCCCACCCCTGCCTCTCCCTCACCTTGGACATGGTCCATTGGTTATAAACTAGTGCAAACATCTCTGGGACCAGTGGCCTTATGGACATTATAGAAATTTTACAGTGAGACTAAGACATCTCAGAACACGGTTTCCATGATGTCCCCAAGTAGGTGACCCCAGGGCCCCTGAAGGAATGTTGGACAAGAGGTGTGAGGAAGGGAGTAGATGAAGAATCATACTTCCCTCCATCCCTGGTGACTGGGTGGGAACAGGTGGGAAAGCGAGGGGACTTCAGGTTGGAGAATCCAGGAGACACATTCAAGTCTAGTCTTGCCACAGGGCAGAAGACGGGTTCACATAACCTTGGGCGCCCTGGGTATACCAGGGTAATGGAGGTATGATAATATGTGGTAGCCAGCCTCTAAGATGGCCCCTAATTGTCTCCACTTCCTGATATTCACCCCCTTGGGTAGTCCCCTCTCACCTTGTATCAGGGTTTGTCTGTGTGACCAATGGAATATGCTAGAAGTGATGACATGTCACTTCCAGGTCTAAATCATAAAAGACAGTGTGACTTTTGCCTCTCTCTCTTGGATTACTCACTCTCGGGGAAGCCAACAGCCATGTCATCAGGACACCCAGGTAACCCTGTGGCGAGGAACTCTGGCCACCTGCCAACAGCCAAGTGAGTGAGCCGCCTTGGAGACAGTTCCTCCAGCCCTAGGCAAGCCTTTCATTCACTGCAGCTCCAGCTGGCAGCTTGACTACAAACTCACGAGATGCTCTGAATAAGAACCAGCAAAACCACTTCAGGATTCCTGCCCTGCAGAGGCTTTGAGGTGCAGGAAGACCTTGGGGTACAAGAAGAAGAATAATGTGAGGGCTGGAGTCTGAGTTTCCCCCTTCTTCCTCCATCTCACAACCTTTCTCATTTTCTCTTCCTCCCACTCCACCCCTACCCTTGGTAATTCCAGATGGGAACGCTGAGTCCATTTCCGGAGCCCTGCTGGGGGATGCTTGCCTTCTGATGGTCTCAGGCTGCTGTCCATTCTCACAGTGGTCTTCACGTGGTGGGACACATTCTACAGAAAGATCCCAGCACTAATGGATGAATCTGGTTCCAGGCCTGCTCACTACCTACATTGCCATGAGCATTTCATGAGGGTCCATATGCCAGTTTGTGAATACAATTGTGGGGAAAAAAACAAGACAATAAGACAATGTAAATGAATCAAAAACCTCTCCATTTATTTGAATGGCTTTTTTTTTTTTTTTTTGAGACGGAGTCTCCCTCTGTCACCAGGCTGGAGTGCAGTGGCACCATCTCGGCTCACTGCAACCTCTGCTTCCTGGGTTCAAGCAATTCTCCTGCCTCAGCCTCCCGAGTAGCTGGGACTACAGGTGCACGCCACCACGCTCAGCTAATTTTTTTGTATTTTCAGTAGAGAAATTTTTTTGTATTTTCAGCTAATTTTTTTGTATTTTCAGTTTCATCATGTTGGCCAGGATGGTCTCGGTCTCTTGACCTCATGATCTGCCTGTCTTGGCCTCCCAAAGTGCTGGGATTATAGGCGTGAGCCACCGCGCCCGGCCTTGAATGGCTTTTAAGAAGTAGAAGCTCATGTAGTAAAATTAAGGTATAGGACATGCATGAGAAGTGACAGGGACCCACACTGGTAAGCACTCAGCACCCTTTATCATGTGACCGGGTAAATGCTACAAAGAGCCAGACAGAGCGGGATCGATGGGGTATGCTATTAGCAGGCCAAAGAGGGCAAAGCTGGGAGAAGTACAAGCAGTCTTATACCCAGACAAGGGGAGTCACAAAGATGGAGAAACACATGCTCTAACCATTTATGGAGGCACTTAGGTTTATCATAACAAGCAACCCAGAGAGGTTGGGTGATGAGGAAAGCTGAGGCAGCAAATGCTATCAAAGCGAAGGGCTTCTGACAGGTAGATACAAGTACACTATATGTACAGGCTTCATTTTTCTTCTTGTTCTATATTGGAGGTTACTGAGATGCTCTTAAGTAGAAACCAGAGGTTAAGTATATGTGCGCTATTACATTAATACAGAAGTTTGTACATATGTAGTTTTGAATGCACAAAGGCTGAGCTAGGTCATCTCTGGGGTCTCTTAAAGATCCAACATTGAGAATCTGTGTGTTATATCCTCAGACTCTCAGTGACATGGGTTTCAAAAACCCAAGTCTCTGGGCCTGGGTCAGCGGATGCAAACTGGAGATTTGAGGGCCAGATCTAGCCTACAGAATATCTCTTATTTGGCCTGGACAGTGTTTTCTAAATTCAAAATAGTTGCCACCATTTAAAAGTCCAGATTCCTGGCTTCTCTTCAAAAATGGGGTGGACATGCCACATTTGCGTGTCACATTTGCATGTGGCAGCAACTGTGGTAGACCACAGAGTTCTCCATTCTCACTGCAGATCCGGCCTAATCCTCTCTACTCATTTATGTTTCCTGCCTGGCACCTGAAGGCATTGGAGTTTGTGACCCCTGGCCCAGGCATCCAGTCTGGGGTCACCTCGGTGATTTTCTACTTGGTGGCAGCTAGCTACAAGACTAGCCTTGAGGCCTTTACCCTAATTCCATGGCAGACGGCCATGAAGGCATATTCACCCACAGGCTGTGAGTGTGGGAGTCAGTGATCCCAGTCTTCACAGCTTTGGTTTGCCTTACAGAGGCTTTCACTTTGCAAAAATGAGTAACTGAAAAGTTCCTAGTCACATTTCACTTTTATAAATGGAATTCCAAAGGCCTCTAGGGGATGGCCCATCAGGGAGATACTTCCCAATCAAGGTCAATGGTAAGTCACTCCTGGGCCATATTAGAACACTCAAGCAGAGGCAAGAATCCTTGCCTAGGTTGGGCAGGGCCAGTTGGGGGAATGAAGGCAACTTTCCTAGCCGTGGCCATGAGATGACCAGGGCACCTGTATACAGTTGGTAGGTTGTGTAGGTGTCTAAGAGGTACCATCCATGTCACAGTGTGAATGGCTCCCTCTAGATGTTTGCAGTGTGTTATCTGCACAACCCTACATGTTGGCCTTGGCACTGTTAGGGGAAGGGAAGAAACAAATGGAGATGATGAGGCAGGCGTAGTCAAAAGGGTTGTCCTTACACAGAGTCTACCACTTCCTTCCCAAGGCTTAGGAGTAGGGGTAGGAGGCAGAGGGTTAGGAGCCAAGACCTTCTTGGCCAGAGGTTGGGGGCTGGTCTCGGTGGCTCTCAAGCTGCACATATGCAAATACCCATGTTATGATGAGAACATGTACAACTATTCCAGGGCTGACCATCAGTATGTGGGTCCCAGGACACTCAATTAACAGAGATAATCATCTATACACACTCATAGTGAGCACACACACAGAGTAATTGGCCGAGATATCTGACCCATTACACACATCCACAGAAATACACTTATGTGCACGATTTTTATCCTGTTGCATACACTTATATGTGTGCATCCATACACACAGTCGCAGTAATTATCAGCAAGAGCAATCGGCTCGTCACTCAGGCATGTTTAGCAACATTTCCAGAGCACCTGAAGTCCTTTGTGGCTGGCTAGAGCTAACCGTGGGGAGACTCCAGCACAGCACTAAGTCAAAAGGAGAGAAACATAAATCAGTGAGTAGAATCACTTGACTACTGCCAGCAGCTGAGTGCCAGCCTGCAGTGCCACCTACTGGCAGGAAGGAGAAGGTTTGTGTTTTGCTTCAAAACTGGATAAAACCCATGACCTGGGAGACGGCCAGCCACATGAGGCTATTTGCCCACTCTCTGTGTCCTACCCAAGTCTGGGGAGACTCTGGTATCCTCAGAGTTGCGTTATACCCTCAGAGAATGAACGTTCCGGGACGGCCTTGCATGCCTTGTGGATAGCAAAACAACGCAAATAGGGATGGCAAAAGAGGTTTCATCTTTCACACCAGCTCCAGCCCATGGGAAGTGGCTGCCTGGAATGCTGGGTTGAGAAAGATTCTGAGGCCCGGTCTGGGCTTGGTGGAGAAGAATATCATGATGGAATAGCGACAGCAATGATGGCTGTAGATGGGGCCTCTTCCAAACTCTTCGTTCTTGCAGTGGATCCTGGAAGCCTAGTAAATGTCCAAGTTTGCAGGGTCCTAGAATTCTCTTGATCCACAATTCCATTATGAGGGGTATTTGTGTTTACTGCTCACTTGCCCTCATGCCACCAGAAACTGCCATTCCAGCTGTGACAGGAGTTCTCTCTCACTTGATCAGTAACTTCTTAACCGGCTAAAATCCTCATGGGACCCTCTTCACAACAGACTTGCACAGAAAGTACACGGATGACCTTGTTGACTCGGAGCCGCTGAAGTCAACACTGGGTACTTCAGTCTATCCAAAACTCATGTCTAGCTAATGCCCGTCCACCTACCAGGCTCATCATTGCCTGAGAGGCCTCACGAGGAAATGGGTCGGGAATACGAAGCCATGGTGACAGCCAGCTGGGCTTATCCCCAGCCAAGGGGCCCGCTCCTGCCCTCTCACTTATCAGCTTGGGAGAGCACACTCAAGCCAAATCAGTGCATGAACAAAACTGCAAAGTACCATGAGCCCTGGGTGGCTTGAAAATAGTCAGAACTTGGAATCTTCAGATGGCCTGGAGCCCCGCTCTTCAGCAGTGAGGCCAACCTCCGCCCACAGATGCAGAGGTGGATGTGACCTGGCTCATCCCACTAAGGCGTTTGCCAGGCTGTCTGCCTTAGCCCACGTTTTTCTGTAAAGGGCTAGATAACAAATACTCTTGGCTTTCCAGTCTCTGTGGTAACAATTCAGCTCTGTTGTTGCAGTGCAAGATCAGCCATAAACATATATAAACAGATGGGCATGGCTGTGTTCCAGTCAGTTTCTTTACAAAAAAAGGTGACGGGTCAGATGTGGCCCATGGGCCCAGAGTTTGGCCAAACCTGTGTTAGCCCAAAACAGAGGTCTTCATGCTGGCTTCCTCAGAACTTGGGATTGTTTGGAAGTGCTTCCAGGGCTTCGCAAATGTTTGGCTCTAATTTAAATTATTTTTAGCTATTTAGGAAACTATAATCAAAGCACCCACTCAAATGAATTCCAGCATTTCACCATGCAGGAAACCAACATGTTAACTGTCAGGTAACTGAACTCCTTTAGTGAAGACCGCAGAATGGAGCTTCTCTGGCTATCTCCATGCATATGTATGAGCTGTCTGATAAAGTGGTTGAAAACCTGGGTCCTAGCATCAGATGGACAGGAGTCTGAGTCCCAGCACTGCCACTTATTAGCTCTATAGCTTTGGGCAAGTTACTTTACCTCCCTAAACCAGCATGGCCAGGACACCACAAAACAGAGTAGACACCGGCCATAGTGCTGCTGCAGCCTCCTAGAGGCCACATTGTGGGAAAATGGAGCGTTCACAGTGGAGGGGTCAGCTGAGGCCACGAAGAGACATTCGGGGGACTCAGTGCAGCATTATTTACCAACTGATATGGAGGTATTTCAAGATGTTAATAATCAGTTTGGCTGTACTGGTGCACACCAATTAAGTATCATTATAATGCCAAATCCATCTTGGCTTTGAACTTCTTGCTAGTTTCTATTTTTTTCTGGCATATTCTGATATATTCCCACTACTCTGATTGGGCTCTCAGATAGGAGAGGGGGATGTTTTGCAACTGGCTGAGCAGGCTCAGTGCTTAGTAACAGGGCTTCTGTGTTTCTGCTAAGCAGCACTCCCATTGGCTCTGGGACTTTGCTGGCAGGCATCTCCTGGGACCAGTGTTCTGCAGGGCTTGTTGGGGAAGTGAGGCTCTCAGCTAAAGGGGACCAGTGTTTCAGAAGCCGTGACCCCTCTGCCTCAGTGCTGCATTCCCTGCTTGGGCCTGGGATTTTGGTGCTCACCTGGCTTTTTAATTTCCTGGTGACACAATACTCAATGTTCCTTATTCCTGGGCGCCTCCTCACCTCAAAGACAATCAGAAGGCCTGTGTAACTGCTGCCTAAGGCTGCCCCCCAGATTTCTGGCTTTTTATTCCAGCGACTGAAAGCTTTTTTCCAGGCCTGAGAAGATGCTCATTTGTGATTTCAATAATAGAATTTAGGCTTTTAGTGTCTCTCCATTGCCCAGGGCTGTCTGTGTCTATTAATGATAGCTCCAGTGAAATCCATGGCTTTTTCTGCACCTTGTCTTTCTGCTTCCAGCATCATATTTTCCTGCTTCCTGAGAGACATGGAATAATCAGTGGTATTCATCACCAGGCCCTGGGGGCAAGACCGCACAGGTCCCAGAATCCCTGCAGTTTATCTTAATTAGGTGACATCTGGTGCCGCCCCCAGTGTGCAGGTCCACCCTGGTCAGGCAGCCTATTGCCATGCTGTGAGCCTGGGTTGTGCCTGGCCTTGTAGGCTTCTTGTAGTCACTGTTCTGTGAGCCCTGGAGGCTCTTCCATGGGGGTGATTCTGATCCCTGGGAGTGAGAAGGAGAGGGCCTTTCTGTGGTTCAGCCAAGAATGAAGGTGACTCAGGGGCTGAGCTCCCTCCTTCACTTCCTTTTTGTTTCCTTGAGGTTGTCCTTGGCTCTCACAGCACCTCTATCTAGGCTTGGAGCTCAGGAAGTAGAGATGCAACCCAGGCCTTCTGCCCCAAGGCCTCCTCTGTTATAGCCAGAAGGATCCTGGCTATGCAGCAGAAATGGCCTCGTGCAAAGACATCATCATATGCCCTTCTAGGGGCAATAATGCCAGTGTCCCCTGATAAAGCAATCACTGTGGGTGTCTATCCCAGTCACTCCACACAGCCATGCCCTTCCTCCCTGGGACCAGCCTCATGGAGACCTCTGATAATGACAGCAAAAGGCCAGCCCAGCCCTTCTCTTCTGGCCCAAATCATTGCCCATTTTGAGAACCACCTCTGCCTTCTCTCTTTGTTCGCCTTCCTGGAATATCTTTCTGCATCTCTTACCCTGCCCCACACTGCGCAGAACCTGTGCTCATTCAGAGCCTGAGCTGAGTCCCCAGAAGGACAAAGATCAAGCCCCAGAGTGCTCTCTTCCCCCATTTCCTGCCATCACACCTTCAGACTCCTGCCCTTCTCATGATACCTTTGATTTTCTTTACAAAGTGCTTGCTGAAGACTAGGATTCCTCCCAGAAGCCTGGCAATGAGTTCACATACAAATATCTGCTCACGCCTTCGGTCTTCCTGGGGACCAGCCATTGGTGCTTCTACCCTCTCTCCGGAGAGGGCCGGGGATGCTCAGCAAAGGAGGAGGCTGACTCATCAAGTGGTGAGAGTTCTTCTCTGGAAGTGGTGAAGAAGGGGTCACAGGGGCTCCTGCAAATGTGGAGGATCCGCTGATGCCTCTCATGGGGAGGTCACCTCATCCCGGAAGCCTTGCACAGCATCCATTGATAGAGAGCTCATTACCTCAAAGGCAGCTCTGACTGGCCTTCTGCTCACAATCCCACAGCTGGAGAATTGTGTTAGTGCACATGTCAGCTCCTTCCTCTCCAAGTGTCACTGTCTCAGTACCTTTTGCCTCACACCAGACTTCCTGACACTTCCTACTTTACCCCAGGAAGCACGTCATCCTTGGGCTCAGCCTGGGCATGGCACTTTCTTCCCCTAGAATTGGGGACACTGATGCTCTGCCCCGTATCCCACCAGCAGAGCTGCTCAATAGGATGCAACAGCTTGGGGAGTGAGGGTGGTGGAAGTGAGGGTCTTGGCAGTCAGGAGCAACTGAACTTTGGCTCAAAGCAAGAGGAAAGGAAACTGAGCAGGCAGCTACTAAAGCTCCACCCCGGGAAAAGCCTGCAGTGCCCCCTGCTGGCTGGAGGAGAGTTTGTATGCAGGTTAAATTCACGACCCTTGCTTCCTGGGCTGAGCCCTGATAATCATTCAGGTTAGAGAATCATAGGAGCAGATAAGTCATCTTGTCCAGTGGTTTCAAAATGTGTAAAATTATAGATAAGGTTGCTAGGGGCGATTGTGCATTTTGTCCATTTGACAAAGGCCTCTGAGCTGAAGGGCACATGGGGGCTGAAATCCAGCCTCTATCCTGCTAACTAAGCTGTGTATCCCAGCATGGGTTTGAGTCAGGCCAGAGGAAAGACTGTCTTTTTGTTCTTCAATCACCTAGACAGTGTCCTTCTGTAATTTGCACAAAAGTGCCATACCCTTTAAGAGGGTGATTTTTTTTTTTTTTTTTTTGGAATGGAGTTTCGCTCTAGTTGCCTAGGCTGGAGGGCAATGGCGTGATCTTGGCTCACTGCAAGCTCTGCCTCCTGGGTTCAAGCAGTTCTCCTGCCTTAGCCTCCCTAGTAGCTGGGACTGCAGACATACGCCACCATGCCCGACTAATTTTGTATTTTTAGTAGAGACGAAGTTTCTCCACGTTGGTCAGGCTGGTCTTGAACTCCCAACCTCAGGTGATCTGCCTGCCTCGGCCTCCCAAAGTGCTGGGATTACGGGAGTGAGCCACTGCACCTAGCCTAAGAGGGCGATCTTAAAGAACCAAGCTTCTTTGGCTAAAAGGGAGCTTGAAAACCACCTATAAGATGGGGAAACTGGGGCCCATGAAGGGGAGGGACTCACTCAAAGTCATGCAGTTAATGGCAGGACAGAGCTTAAAAGCCAGATCCACTCTCTTTCAAAGCAGTGTTCTTTACACTACATTGAGCTAGTTTTCATCCCAAGCCCCTTTTGAGAAATCCTGGCTTCTCTGACCCTCCCTCTCTCAGACCCGTTAACTTCTCCCTGAAATCCAGCTACTCTGCACAGTCTTACTGTCCTACTCAGGATCATGACACAGAATTTGCCCCAGAGGAGGGATGTTGAGAATGCCAGTCCTGTCTGCATAATTTCCTACATCACTCGTAGGGATGAGGGCAGACAGGCAGAAGGACAGAGCAGTGAGAAACTAGAGGGATCTACCAGATGATGTGTTGAAGTATGACGGGGAGCCTGCAGCAATGTGGGTCAGTAGAGCTGGTGGTTCAGCTACTGTGCAGATGGGGCCTGCTTTGCAGGTGCAGTCCGCCGGGGTGTCTGTGCCACGCCATAAGGCACATGGGCAGCCACAGTGCCCATCTCCTGAGCGCCAGCCACATGGAACATCTGGTCATCAAAGAAGATGTGTGGGCGGATCTTCTCGAGGAGGGGGCCCTTGGGCGCTCCAGCGAGGAACAAGGCTTCATCTGTCTCCAGGCCCCAGCTGCGCAGGGTCTTGAGTGCCCGGGCCCCAGAACTGGCCGCACTGCGTGCTGTCACCAAGTAGGTACGAATTGGGCACTCCAGCCGCAGGCCTTTGGAGTAGAACTTCTTCTGCAACCTACCCAGTGCCTCCAGAAAGCCCTTTAAGGGGCCCTATGAGAAGGCAAGTGGAACATGGGTGAGCTCTGCCGCCTCCCAAACATTTGCCCCCAGCTCTCCCTAAAGTGCTAGTGTCTTGTTTGGTGTGGAAAAGCTTGGGATCCTTAAATCTTTCAGTAAGTTCTGCTATGCCTGCTTAAGCTACTGTGTGCACCAGTGGGGCTCTAGTCAGGGGATCTGTGTTTTTGTATATTGGGGCTGCATCAGAATAACTATCAGGGCAACTGTTAATACTTATCGTCCATCCATATGCCCATCAAAGTATACAGATGTCTGTTCTGAAGCTCTATAACTGTGGCCTTCAGTACTCATCAACAGGGAGGATATTAAAAATATTTAGTGGGGCCGGGTGTGGTGGCTCATGCCTGTAACCCCAGCACTTTGGGAGGCCGAGGTGGGTGGATCATGAGATCAGGAGTTCCAGACCAACCTGGCCAATATGGTGAAACCCCGTCTCTACTAAAAATACAAAAATTAGCCAGGTGTGGTGGTGCGTGCCTGTGGTCCCAGCTACTTGGGAGGCTAAGGCAGAAGAATTGCTTGAACCTTGGAGGTGGAGGTTGCAGTGAGCTGAGATTGCACTACTGCACTCCAGCCTGGGTGACAGAGAAAGACTCCATCTCAAAAAAAAAAAAATTTAGTAACTATGGCATGGGCACCCTCCAATCAGAATGGACTCTGGCTGTTAACAGCTGGTGAAGATGGACCAATGTGTAACTGTTGAGCATCAACCATGTCCATCTGGCACCCAGGTGGCTCAGGGTGTCACGCTTGAGCTCTCCAGGGTCAGGGAAGGAACTTATTCTCTACCATGCCCAGAACAATAAAGCTTCCCAGCGATGTGAGAATGAAAAAAAAAAACAGATGATCACAGAGAACTGCTTATTTCCAAAGCAGCTAGAAATAAACAAAAGTGGGCTCCTGGTCTTGGAGACCTCTTACTTGGTAGGTGACCTGGAATAAGCAGTGGTCTCCTGGGCCTCTGCCTACCACTTATTAGGAAAACTTTCCTGCCCTGGATTCCCAAGGATTTCAGAGCCAACTCACAAGAACAGAAGTGAACTGAATATTTAGGAGCCGCAGCTGAAGCCTGCTGAGCTCTTGGAGAGAGGGGCCCTGAGATTACTGAGCACCCAGATTTTTGTTAAAAGCTCAAATATGAGCTCCCAGCAGAGCTGGAGAATCCCAAAAGCTTCAATTCCAGGGAATTCTTACCAAGCTCTAGGGCACAGTCTGTTCTTAGAGACACTGTGCAGTTTGAGGGTGAGTGAGGGTCCCCGTGCCCCAGCCAAGGGATTGATGGCAGGAGGTGTCCCAGAGCAAATGGCCTGCCCCACACGCCACACTCAGCCGGATCTCCCTGCCCCAGTGAGGCGCTCCAGTCCAGCAATTCCTTTCCTCCTGTTTCCAGTGAGGGACACAGAGCCTTCTTAAGAGGGTGGGTGCTCTCTCAGGGGGGTGGGGGATCTCAGGGAGGAGGTGAGGGTTCCAGAGAGAGGATGGCAGCTTCAGAGAGACAGGATGAGGTCTTTAGAACAGACAGGGGCTTCAGAGAAGGGGTGGGGACTTCGAGAATGGGGACTTCGGGGAGGGAAAGGAGACCTCAGAAATGGGGATTTGAGCTGCAAAGAGTGGGCATGGGCTTAGAGAGAGAATGGAGGCTTCGAAGGGGGGATGGGATTCAGTGAAGGGATGGAGGCTCATCAAAGTGGGTGGAAGCTTATTGATTGTGGGGCCAGTGGTCAAGTGAGAGGGGCAAGGGGACTAGGCTGGAATCTGGGCTGAGCCTGGGGTTCGTTTGGTTCTGGGCTGGGAGTGTAGGCCAAGGGTGGGTCTGGGGAGCTGCCTTGTTCCACTTAGGGGTTCTGGGTCTATGTGGAGCACCTGAGCCAGAGGTTTGTTCTCGTGGGCCTTCTCATGCTCGAAGAATCGGTCCAGCCCGTGGGCCTTGACGATGCGCTCCGACTCATCCGAGAAGAGCACAGCGTCCCCATCGAAGGCCACGCGCAGTTGACTCTGGGACACAGCCACGTCCCTGCTGGGGCTGAAGATGGTGGCAGCTGCGATCCCTGGGCAGAGAAAGGCAAGCATTGTCTGCCTCCAGGCTGGGCAGTAGGGCCAGAGAGGGCTATCTTAGGTTATCCTTGCCCCACCTGCCGTGATCACAAAGGACTCAGGGCGAGGTTGATGAAAACTAATATTTAAAACATTTAAAAACCGGTAGTGCACAGATCCTGGCCAGGAAGAGGGCAGTAGCAGCGGTTCCAAAGCAGGTCTTGAGGGCCTTTGCCTTGCCAGGTTACTGTGTTGGTTATTGCTTTGTGGAGAAGTCTGGGAGGAGTCCCCGGGGGCAGAAGGGCACTCAGGACTCAGGGCAGGAACAATTTACCAACCAGTGTGAAGGAATTTCAATATTTTAACACCTAGTAAGATCATGCTGCTGTGGACCAGACAAACATCAGTGCCACAGGCCACTGTCTTCCTGCCAGGGGTGCCTCACAGCCCTGATGGAGACCTACAGTGGGGCTGGGAAGGAGCCCCAACTCTGGCTTGTCCTCAGTCACCCCCTCACCGTTGGTTCTAGCAAGTCACTCACCTTCTCTGGACCACTGTAAAATTAACAGCCTCACAACTCTGGGGCTGAGACCACAGGCTGCAATCGGGTGAGGTGAGTATGGGCACCCTCAGTCTACAGTCACAATGGCACCTAGGTATGCCCTACTGGCGGCTGTTCAGGGTTCCAAAAAACAACCTAGGTGGCCCTGGGAGACAGCACAAGTGAGGGCTAGTTGTGTGCACAGACTCTCTGCAATCCTGGGCTCCTCCAGAGGTCCAGGGATGTCTCTCAGGGGTTCCGGCTCCAGGCTAGAGCTGCACTAGGTGTCAGAGAGCCAGTGCTGGGAGGCTGGAGACCTGGGCAGCTGGCTGAGCCCATTCCCTAGTCCCCAGCTCTGCAAAGACCACTTCAGCCCAACTCTTTGAGAACTGAGGATCACAGAGGCTGGGCTTAGGCATTTGGGAGGAGTGAGCAGTGCTACCCTCACACAACTTCACCAGCCTGAGGATGCTACAAGTGGGGCCAGTGCCAGGCATCAAGCCAGGCACCTTCTCAGCTCTGCCAGTGCTGGAACCAAGATGACCCAGAACCACCCCTACCCTCAGCAGGGCTTCCCCGTGGACCACTCTCCTGCTCCCTAGCCTGAGGTCAAGTTACAAACACACAGAGGTACACCGACATGCCAGTGCCAAGGCCCCAACCAGAGGCTGTGACATCTGTCTAGGTAAATAGTTTCTGGTTCCTGGTTAAAGGACGCCCCTAGGAGCTCCCAAGTGGCTCAGGGGAGTGAGTTATCAGGGGAGAGAGGCCAGGCCTCCAGGCAGGAGACAACATGAAAGAGGAAGAGAAAAGTGAATATATTGCTGGTTGATTAAAAAAAAAACAACAACTTGTCACTAGTGTTCAGCCTAAGAAGCCCTCTCGGTCCTTGCTCCTCTGTACACCGGTTTTCTTCCACATGCAATAGCATACGCACCTTGTTGGGAGGACTGAAACTACAGATACCACCCAAAACTGCCCCTCGAAAGACACATGTAGAGGAGCGTTCTCTTTGTCAGTACTTCCATCTGGGTCTCCTAAACTCCACTAAGCACTGGCTAGCCTAGCTGCTGGAGATGCTGGCCGTTTCCCAGACCCCACCACTCAGGCTGGACTAGATACGAATCCTCCTCCCCATTGGCCCAGGGCAGGGCAGGGCAGAGGCTGCCTATGGCCCTACAGGAATCAGAACTCCTTCTGACTTGGAGGAATCATAGAAGAAAGTAGCTTTCTGGGCTGTAGAGAGGGTTTCCATGGAAACAGAAGGCTGGGTGAAGCTGAGAAGTAAAAGCAACTATGACACAGTAGGGCCAGAGGTGGGAAGATGGAACGGGTAGGGTCTTGTTTTCAGAATTTATAGGACAGATGATAAGAATTAAGGAAAGTATTGTGTAGTTTTACCTTCTGGTTACTATGGCAACTCCCAGCACCTGCTAAGAACTTTAGGACCAGGCCTCCCACCTTGGGGACCCCTTTGCTGCACTCCCCATATTCTGCCTCCTCACTTAGACTTACCCTCATCGATGGCTTCTCGCACTTTTTCCGCATCGGCTGACAAGTAGAGATTGGTGTGATAGGCCTTGAGGTAGCAGATGGGGCTGTTCCCACCTGTCATGCAGAACCTCTCGATGAACAGGTCTGGGAAGGAGGTAGAGGACTCAGGTGAGGCCAGGGTCAACCCTGGGCTTCAGGGCAGTCTCTTTGTGCCCAGTGGATGCCATCTTAGTTCTGGGTGTGGTACGGCAGCACAGCATGTCTCTGTGTGATTTTACGCCAGTGTTCCCCTCTGAGCCCCTACATCCTTCATCCATGAAATGTGGACGATCACATCTCTAGAGCAATCGTCCAGCTCACAAGGACATTCCCTTGTCCAGGAATCACAGTGCTACATGCCTGTGTGACCCTCACCTCCTGACCATAGCTGATTGGATAAGAGCAGACACATGACCCAAGCTGGGCCAATCTGATTACCTCGGCTGCCAGTCCACTAGTCCCCATGACTGCAAAGATCGTAAAGTATTTGTGGGTTGATAAACCGCTGCTGCTCTGAGCCCGTTAAGTTACCCGTCACTCTCCCATCCCCTTAACCAGGACCTCTGTCCTCCCCAGAGTCCACAACAGAAGGCGGTAATACGTGGTATGGCAGGGTCCTTCAGGGCCCTGCTTCTGCACTATAGGGGGAGTCTGTCCTGATTATGCCGTGTGTATGTCACACAGGTGGTTAATTTTAATATCAACCCTGCTCCCAGCAATTTGAAATGAGGATTTAAAAATGCCAACTAGACTCTCTTGGTTGCTAAAACTCAGGCCTTGTAAACCTATAGATACAGATTTATTATTTTTCTGTCTCTCTCTCTCTCTCTCCCCGCCTCCAAAGTGTGGATTTCTCCACTTTTCTTTTCTGTTTTTTTTTTGTTGTTGTTGTTGTTGTTTTGCTTTGTTTTGTTTTGTTTGAGATGGAGTCTCGCTCTGTCATCAGGCTGGAGTGCAGTGGGGTGATCTTGGCTCACTGTAACTTCTGCCTCCCAGGTTCAAATGATTGTCGTGCCTCAGCCTCCTGAGTAGCTGGGATTACAGGCATGTACCACCATGCCCAGCTAATTTTTGTATTTTTAGTAGAGATGGGGTTTTACCACGTTGGCCGGTCTGGTCTCGAACTCCCCACCTCAGGTTCCCAAAGTGCTGGGATTACACACCGTACCTGGCCCGCTTTTCTTGAATATGGTTTTTATTCAAGGAAAGCAGATAAATCCAATTTCGGTGGGGTATGGGGGAAAAGTAAACTTGCTAGAGAAGCACAAATAAAGGTTCATGTCGCCTGAAGAGAGAAGAGCCTGGGAGAGATTTCTAGTACTTGGATTCAGGTCTTTGTAGGCCCAATTTTATTTCCTGCTCTCTGAAAGACACCCCTGTAACCTAATAAGAAATTATTCTCCTCAGCTTAAGCTAGCTCTAGAGGGATTATTATTATTATTATTATTATCTGAGATGGATTCTTGTTCTGTCACCAGGCTGTAGTGCAGTGGCACGATCTCAACTCACTGCAACCTCTGCCTGCCTCAGCCTCCTGAGTAGCTGGGATTATAGGCACACACCACCATGCCTGGCTAAGTTTTGTATTTTTAGTAGAGATGGGGTTTCACCATGTTGGCCAAGATGGTCTCGATGTCTTGACCTTGTGATCCTCCCGCCTTGGCCTCCCAAAGTGCTGGGATTACAGGTGTGAGCCACTGCACCCGGCCGGAGGGTCTATTAGTTTTAACCTTGGGTTCAGACTAAGACACAAAGTCCTTTCACTCTGACAGCTTCACTGGATTCTCCCAGCAGCCTTGTGAGGCCTGTTAGCCCCATCACAGTTAGAGAAACTGAGGCAGGGAAGCAGTAAGTGCCCCACGTAATCACACTGGGAGTAGGGTATGCTGGAACTGGCTTGTACCAACTTGCAAGAGCCCACAGTTAAACATTCAGAAATTTTGTGAGCCATTTGTGTTGTTCAACCACTGACAGCTTGAAACCAGTCCGGGTGGAAATATTTACACCCCGAAAACTAGCAACACTACGAATCAGGCTTTTGTTTGTTTGTTTAGAGAGCCAATTTACAAGCACACACTGGGCTTGGGGTTCCGGCCAGTACAACTCCATCCTGCAGAGGTGTGGCCCCATCCCTGGGGGGTATGGTAGGGGTGTCCCAGGGGAAACCCCCATCCTCACGCTCATGCTCACCGTAGTGGTTGATACTGTTGATGAGGCGGACACCCACTTGAGCGTGGTTGTTGGTCATGAGGACGATGTCGAAGACGTCCTCGCTATCGGGGTACAGCTCCCGCAGCCGCCTGTTCACGGCCTCCAGAGCCTGGAAGGGAGAGGGCACCCTCCAGCTTAGACCCCCAAGGATTGGACTGATACCTGAAGTGGATGGCCAAGGATCCAGTCAGGGGAGGGGAGGAGCCAGGCTTGGGATGAGATCAGTGCACCTTCTCTTATTGCAAGTTGTTTACTACTCAGAGGCATCTCGCTAAAGGAGAGAGCCTGGGCTGCAATTCAGCCCGCATTCCACTCACCAAACTGGTTACCAGGCGTGGCACTGCATTGGTCCAGAGAATGGGGCGGCCTCTTCTTTCACAAAGGCTCCATCACCTAGCCAAGCTGTGCACCTATGTGGTTACATCTGCCCAGAGGGGACCTTTTTCCTGACTCCAATACCCATGGGAGTGCCTTTCTTGAATCCCCACGAAGGCGTTGTATGAGCTAGTGGTGGAACTGCCCCCTCACCTTCACAAAAGGGAAGGCCGGCCCGGGGCTGAAGGGCTCGTTCTCATGTTCCAGCTGGTAGCGCACATACTCCTCCACGCCCTGCTCCGTGTAGATCCGCTGCTCCTCGTCCATGCGAAATAAGGCTCTGGAGGACACAGCGATGGTGACTGCATTCTGAGGCTTGGGCTGCAGGGGTATGGGAGAAGAGGTCGTGACTCAGACCTCCCCTGAGGCAGGTGCGCATGTGTGAGTCTTCCCGGGTAGTGGAGACATGGAGAAGACCCAGATGTAGTCTGTAACCCTAAAGAGGCCCAGCCTTGGGCAGAGGTGGACTTAGGTCAGGACCGCATCAGTGCCGGACCCAGATGGGGGTTGAGAGAGGTGTTGGCTCCCTTGCTGGAAGCATAGTCTGATGGAGGGAGGGCCGTGCCCTTGGGAGTCTGCAATCTAGTAGGGCATCTGGACACAACAAAAAAAATGAAGACAATGTATGTAACCAAAGTCTAACTGATGCTGGAGATGATCTCAGATGGTATCCATTATAAAATAAGAGCTACATGCCCTTAGGAAGAAATGACGCCCATAAATATGACAATTATATATAAAAAATGTATCTCCAGCCCAGATCTGTCTCCTGAGCTCCAGACTTGTCTATCCATCTAACTGTCCCAGTTGACTAATAGCCGTCAAAGTTAACATTTCCAAGGCTGAACTTCCATCAGCTTCTCCCTGTAACTCATAGCAAGGCTTGGAACCACAATCCACTCATTACCCACGCAGAAGCCTGGAAGTCAGCCTCAACTCTCTTCCCCATCAATCAATCACCGAAATGAGTCAAGTCAACTAGAATCCATCCACTCTTTGGTTCAGGCTGTCGTCATCTGTCACTCTCTCTAATCTGCCATTCATGCTGCTGTCAGGGGATTTTTCTAAAGTTCAGATCTGACCACAGCCCATCTCTTTAGTGGTGCATGCTATTCTCAGAACATGGCTGGCAGCCTCTAGTGTGGAACAGAAAGCTCTTCACAACAGACCCCTACTTCTGTTTCCATTCCACCCTTCCCATCCCCCAGCTTTGCCCCATCTGACCTTTCTCACACGAGGGCATATTTTCCCCTTTTTCTCTGAGTCTTTGCACATGATGTTCCCTTGCCCAGTGTCCTCTTTCCCTAACTCTCATTCCAGCTAACTTGTACTCAAACTTCAGGTCTCAAACTAGATGTCATCTCTAGGAAGCCTTCCCTCAGTCTTACTTAGTCTTAGTTTGATACCTCTCCTAAGGATTTAATTTTTAGTAAAATTTAACATTAAATTGGCCAGGCATGATGGCTCACGCCTGTAATCCCAGCACTTTGGGAGGCCAAGGCGGGCAGATCACCTGAGGTCAGGAGTTCAAGACCAGCCTGGTCAACATGGTGAAACCCCATCTCTACTAAAAAAACAAAAAATTAGCTGGTTGTGGTGGCACACACCTGTAGTCCCAACTACTAGGGAGACTGAGGCAGAAGAATTGCTTGAACCTGGGAGGTGGAGGTTGCAGCGACCCGAGATTGTGCCACTGCACTCCAGCTTGGGTGACAGAGTGAGACTCAATCTCAAAAAAAAAAAAAAATTAACATTAAGTTATAATTGCTTATTTAATCACTTATTAAGTTCTGAGTGTGCAGGAACCATGAGTCTTGTTTAGCTTGTATCTCTAGTGTATAGTACTCTGCCTAACACAGAGAGGTGCTCAATAAACTTTTAATGCCTCTGAACGTTTAACACATTTAAACAAGAAACGGTATGTGCAATGACAAATTTAACATGAAATAAAAACTCCATTGCAGTGCCCTAATCTGTTCTGATATCTTGATATACAGAAGGTGCTCAGAGAATATTTTTTTTGGTTGAAGCAAATTTGTCAAATATTCACTAGTTCTTGTGCCAGGCGCCTGAGCTCTGCCCAGTGGTCCTGGCAAGCACCTGGTTCCTGTCCTCAAAACTCACAGGCTGGTAGGGAAGAAAGATAGGTAAACAGGGAACTCAGATGCAAAAGGGAAGGAAATGAGTTGCTGTGGTTTGAATATGTCCCCCAAAGTTCATGTGTTGGAAATTTAAGACCTAATGCAGCAGTGTTGAGAGGTGGGACCTTTAAGAAGAGGTGATTAGGTCACAAGGGCTTTGCTCTCATGAACAGATTAATGCCATGATCCTGGGAATGGGTCAGTTACTGAGGGAGTCGGCTCCTGATGAAAGGATAAGTTTGAGCTCCATTCTCTCTCTGTCTCTCTCACATGTGCTTCCTCACCATGTGATGCTCTCTGCCATGGGAAGATTTTTGCCAGAACCTGGTGCCATGCTCTTGGACTTCCCAGCTGCAGAACCATGAGGCAAAAACCCCTGCTCTTTATAAATTAACCAGTCTGTGGTATTCTCTTATAACCACAGAAAATGGACATGAACTAGAGAACAGAAGTGAAAGCAAAGTATTGATAACAGGGGTTCAGAGGAAGTTGTCATGGAGAGGAGACCTTGTGAGCAAAGCCTTAAAGGGGGTGCAGGAAGGCTAGGCGAGGTGGCTCATGCCTGTAATCCCAGCACTTTGGGAGGCCAAGGTGGGCAGATCACGAGGTCAGGAGTTTGAGACCAGCCTGATCAACATGGTGAAACCCATCTCAGAAAAATAAAAATAAAAAAATTTTAAAAAGAGGAGGAGCAGGCTGAAGGAAGGCATGAAAAGGTGTACATACACACAAGGCATTCACAAAGGTGGGCAGAGGCCAGGGCATGTGGGGGTGGGTGTATATGAGCCCAGAAGAATAAGCAGATGTGAGCTTACAGAGGGCCTTCTCTAGGGGTCCCAGAGGGCCCCAGAACTTCTTCTCTACCGCTATGGTCTAAATATATGTCACCCCCAAACTCATATGCTGAAACCAAACCCCCAAGGTGATGGTATTAAGAGGCAGAGGCATTGGGAGGTGATTAGTTTATGAGAGTGAAGCATTCATGATAAAAGAGCCCCCAGAGAGCTGCCTTGCCCCTTTCATTATGGGATGACACAGCTAGAAGTGGCCGTCTATGGACAAGAAAGCTGATCCTCATCAGACATCAAATCTGCCAGCACCTTGATCTTGCACTTCCAGCCTCCAGAAACTTATATGAGAAATAAACGTCTGTGTTGATAAGTCAGTCAGTCAATGGTACTTTCTTGTAGTTTCCCGAATGGACTCTAACACTCACCTCCAGTAGAATGGGGGAGTGGAGCATGGCACCCCAGACAGCAGCTGGGCCCTTTATGGTCCCTGGGGAGGATCAGTATATGAGGGCCCAAGGGACTTACAGACACGCAGAGAATCCCACCACATCTCTGTGTCTGAGGAGTCCTGGGGTCATGATTCTCACTTTACAAATTAAAAATGAGGGACTCAAACTGAGGTCAAGGCTCATAAATGCACCTCACATTCTGGCCTCTCCTGATTGCCTGTGGGTCATGTACTCAACCCCATTGCTTCTTTCTGGGGTCAGTCCTGGGTTCCAATCAGTTGACAACATTGAGTGGTTACATTTGAGAGACACTGTGTGATGGACATGGCAGGAAACAATACAGGTATGATCCCTGTCCCCATGGAGCTCATGATCCACCCCCAAGACAGAGACTGACACCATCTTTTAGAAGAGCACTGTCCGATGGAACGTTCTATGATAATGGAAATATTCCATAATCTGTGCTGTCCATGTGGCTCTGGAACAATTTGAAATGTGACTAATGAGACTGAGGAACTGAATTTTAGATTTTATTTAATTTAAATGAACTTAAACAGCTATATATGGCTAGTAGGTAATGCAGCTTTAGAACCTAAAAATGGGAGTGGAAGGCAAAAGAGTTCCCTAAGGTCCTGTGTTAGACCTCAGTTTGCATTTGACTTTTAACCCCAACCAAGATGGTGTATGTGGCCAGCAAGGTTGGTATAAGGCAGTGGCAGGACAGGTGCTTCTTCTTGGAGGTTCAGCCCAAATACCTTTCTCAGTTGCTGACCACCACCGTGTGTCTGTGCATCCTAAGGGTGGAGTTGGTGGTGGAGTGGGGAGACCCACTCTCATAAGCCCTGGAAGCCTGGAGGCCTTCAGAACAGGAGCTAAGCTTGCCCCACCCCCTGGGCTTACTGCCTCCGGAAAAGGCCATCACCCCTTCAAGGACAGAGAGCCAGCTTCCCTCCCAGCCCCTTCAGACAGGTTCCCAAGCTCGACACTCCAGGCCTGGCAGCCAGCCAAGGTCTCACTCCTCACTTTCTGTCCCACAGTCCCTGCCAGACTGCCAAGTCCTGGGCCCCCTCTGGCTGAGCTACCCAGACAGACCCCATCCCATCCCACCCCTGCTGTTGCAAGAAAAACATCTTGGTGGCCTTGGTCCCACAAGTCCTCTGCTTCTCATTTTTCAGATAGGGAAACAGGCCCAGAGAGGGGCAGAGTATTACTCTAGGTCAAGGCAGAGCAAGATGAGATCTCAAGTCTCTGGCGTCTAGCCTGGCCTCTCTCCACACTGCAGTTCCCTTGCTATTCCCTTCCTCAACAGCTCCCAGAAGACTCCATCCCTTGCTACTTCCGCCTTCCTGGAAACATCTCCCCCAGCCTTCACTTTCCAGATTTGGGAGAAATGATCAGGGCGTGCCCTCAAATTGAGGTATCTAAGGACAGGTCTCTGTTTCCCGTCAGAATGGAGGTCCCAAGGGCAGGACTCTGTGTTCCTACTTAGACTGCTGTGACATAGTGCAAATGAGGTGGAGTTTAAGGGCCCAGCGGCCGTGACTGTGTAAGAAATATGGATCCCAACTGGGATTGATGAATGACCTGTTCAGGCTCCAGGTGGAGCTGAAGGAGCAGGTGAAAGGGGCTGGCCAGAGCTGGGGAGAAGCTGTGGATGTAGAGACCGTCCCGGGCCTGGCCGCAGAGGTGGCCATGTGTTGGCAGGGGTATCGAGGAACAGTTCCTCCAGAGAGCAGAAAGGAGCCCTGATCTCAGACTGTGAATTGGGTCAGAGCGACTCCGAGGCTCAGTCTGGGAGCTCTGGGCTCCAGGAAACCAGGGTCCTGGCAGCTCTCTCTGCCTTCCAGGGTCAGGCTGAGGGCTCCAGCTGGGGGATGGGAATGAAAGAATAACAGGGCAGCCCACCCTGACCTGGCCTGCCTGAGGAGCTCCTATTTAGGCCAGTGGAATTCTGCCTATTGGGCTCAAGATAGAAACATAGGCAAAAAGCTGTTATTCCTAGTAGGACTTAGAGAGGGAAGGGCTGCTGAAGGAGAGAGGGTCAGGAGAGCTCTGGGTTGAAGAAGTATTCTGACCCCATGAGGTGAGGGCCTCCAACAGGCCGTCAGGCATTCAATACTTTACTCAGGCCCCTGGGAATGAGAATAAGCCCAGCCCAGGCCACGATGGGGCCCATGAGGCCTAAAGCCCCCAAAATAGCCTGTGGGAAGAGGGGCTTCTGCAGGAGGGAATAGAAGCTGGGAAGCCTCCAGACTTCTTGCCTCCCAGAGAATTGTGAGAGTCAGGGGCTGACCCAGGGGTCAGGACTGACCACTGAGCCTGAGCTCCCTGCTTCCTTGGTGCTTGGGGAGGAAGTGGATTTTGAGCACTGATGCATTCACTACCCCAGTCCCCAATCTCCGTCCCTTCCTCTCCATAACTCAGGCCACAACATTGACATTCATCCAGCTTCCTCTTCAGACAGGCACCAGCCTTCTCACCGGTGGGCTTGCTGCCAGACTCACCCTTTCCAATCCATCCCAGAGTGATCTTTCTAAAATAAAAATGGGACCCAGTTAATCCCCTGATGAAAAATCCTGGAATAGCTCCATAATGGTATTCCTATGTTTTTTAAATGTGGGTTGACCTTTTATTTAAATGAATTCAAATGAACTTTGAATTCAATATGTAGGCCAGATATTACCATATATCTCATACCATATGGTACCAGATATACCATATATAATTGGCGTATATTTATTTTACAGATTCAAATACATTATGTTTATTTATTTATTATAAAGTCAACCAATGAAAACAACACAGTTGTTTGCATGACAACAAATTTGAAACTAGAGATTAGGATGCCTGTGCAGACTTAAGCTTCAGCGTCTAGTCAAGTTGTTGCTGTGTTTGTATTTGCGAAGTATTGAGAAAGTCCTGATTCAGACCAATAAGTAGTTGCAAAGGCTAAAAGGTTTTTTGTTTTGTTTTGTTTTAAACTACAGGCCTCACAATCTCAAGATGCTCTTCTATGAAACAGATCACAGGGAAAGCCTTATTCTGAGGTTTGCTTTAAAAAAAGAAGCACGAGCTAGTGGCCTTGAAGCTGCTAAAATACCCACCTAATACATTAGAGTGAATTGGGTTTTATTGCACATTTTAAATTGTGTAAAACTTAGATTGAAGAAGAAAGAAGATACACTAGATTTACATGTGTGCAGACTCCCTGAAACATGGGACTTGGGGAAGCTACTCTGGAAATCCCTGACCCCATTGAATAAGGTCCAGACTCCTTAACAAGATCCCCAAGGCCTTCCGTGGGCTCTGTCACATCCCTCCAGCTCTTCTGCCAGCAATTCTGCTTTCTCCACTGAGTACTTATTCAGGAACACAGTCCTGAGCTTCAGAGACATCTGCATGATTTTGCCTGTCCTATTTTCTTCTCTCTGGGAAACTCCACATGCTTTAAGATCAGCATACATACCACTTCTACGAAGCTTTCCCCGGTGTGACGGCACTACTCCACTCCCCTGCCAACTCCCCCAGACTCTCATCTCCAGAGCCCCCATCAGCGTGTGGTGAGCTCCTGAGGCAGGGACTCAGTTTAGTTAATTCCTCAATCCCTACTGTTGAGTGGAGCCTGGAGGTGCTAAGTGAAGGATTGCTGACAGGGTTGACCTCTTGGGGAAGGGTCCTTGGAGGGAAGCAGCAGGTTTAAGATCAAGCTGGAGCTCTTCAGAGGACCTCTCTGGGCCAACCTCTATCCTCAGTCCCCTCCTCAAGCTCTGAGATCTGGGAAGCTGGGGAGAGCAAGGCCCAGTGGCAGACCAGGGCATCATCAACTTGTTTGGTAGGGGACAGGAGAGGGCTCCTCTGTGTGAGGTCCCAGACGGCTGACACCACCACGGGGTCCTGGGGATGCTAATGCCCACTGCGAGGGGAGCAGAACCGGAGCTTGGAGGGCAGAGTCCAGCGCTGGAAGCCTGCAGCCAATGGCGCCGATCTCCCCTAGATCCCCCCAGCGCAGAGTGCGGATCCCAGTGCCTGGTGAGAGCAGCTCCCTTTCCTTAGGACGCCAGGAGTGCAGTGCCCCTAGCCCAGGACCCAGGGCCCAGAGCCAGACCTTAACGCAGAGCCCAAGGTCCGGAGCCCGATGCCCAGATGGCGGAGACTGGAGCGCACAGCCAAGAACAGGGTTCCAGAGTCTGGTTACCTGCGCCCGGGGCGCTTCTGCAGGCGCTGCCGACCGGCTTGGCCAACAAGTGCAATCTGCGCTCCCCGGTTGCCCGCGTGGGGAGGGGCTGGGGCTGCGGGCCTCGAGCTGGGCCGTGATGACAGCATGGGGGAGGGGGATCCTGGCGTGGAACCTGAGTCCGGGGAAAAAATACACCAGAGCAGAGCTCCCAAAATAAACCCGAGCCCGCGCCAGCTGCCGGGCGCTTTCTGGGGCTAAGAAGCTGCGTCCCCTCCCAGAGGGGTGCCATGGGTCCCTTCCCAAGAGACTTATGGTCCCTCCCTCGGAATAACCCTTCCCCACTCCGCAAACCCGTGCCTTGCTTTTACCGATTTGGGTTTCTTCTTGGGTGCGAGGTTGTCGTAGAAAGTCTTGGCTTCCTCCCAGAGCGGGGCCGCAGCGGTCTCTGCTCCTGGCCCGGGCTCGCGGGGCTCCTGGGGCTCCCGGGGTTCCCCAGGTTCCATGCTCCAGCTCTGACCCGGCCCGGCCAGAGCAGGCGGCGGCGTAGACGCGGAGCTGGCTGGGCTGGGCTGCAGGAGGGAGGCGAGTCCCGGCGAGGGAAGGGGGCGGGCAGCGGCGGGGAGGCTGTGCGTGTGAGCTGGGCTCCCCGCCCGCCGGCGAGGGGGAGGGTCACACTCGCCCTCTCGGTCGCCGGTGTGTCGCTGCCGCTGCTGCTGCTACTGTACTGTATGAAGGATAGCTGGGCTCTCCTTCCCCGACCTACCCATGCCCGAAGCCGGTTGGGTAGTGAGTGGGGCACCTCTCTGGCTCTCTGGGTTTGTGGGCTGCAGCGGATTTGGGATTGCGAAAATGATGTTCTTCGCAGGCTCTGAAGAGCGCGGAGACAGGAGAGGCCTGACAATTCCGCCCCCCTTCCACCCCGCCCAGGATAGTGATCCCCAAAGGAGAAAATGAAAAGCTAGCCGCCTCCCCCTTCAAAAGCTAGACGCTCATCTTTCCTTTAGGAGCCAGGACCCAGGATCCTGACAATGTCCCCTTCCCTCCGAAGCCAGTCCATCCCGCAGACGGGCAGGAGGTGAGGCATGAATCGCTCCGGCCACTAGCAGAAGCCTGCTCCCAACGGAAGCACAGTGGAGGGCCCAGCCGGACAGCTCCTCCGCACCACCTAGGAGGGAGTCCTTGAAGTCCATGTCGAGATCAGGCTCCCCTTGGCCTGGGTGGGGGTCACAGGCCAGAGAGACTCCCAGGGACTCTGAACCCCAATTCTTGCTGGCCCCCTTGGTGGTCAGCAGGGGGCGCACATTTGCAGGCCCTCACCTGCCCAGCTTGGAGTGATTAGTTAGTTATAGGCCATGAAGGGGCTGGATAGAGGGACGGCAGAAGAGGGGCCTTGGAACTATCATCGTGGAATTCCAGGGCGTCTGTCCCTCCTGATGAAGAGCCCTGTACTAGTCCCAGGGTGCAGACACGAATGTCACCCATTCCAAGGCACAGACCAAGAAGCAGACAAGTAGCCTCTCTCAGAGGTGTGCATGGGTGGGTGGGAGAAGCAGGAGAAACACTGGCTTAGCTAGGAAGGCCTCTGACTTGGGAGGTAAGGAGGCTACAGAATGGAGTGATTCCCCCCAGCCTCCACCAGGTCCGGGGAGGAACCAACCCAACTTGGAGTGGGAGGAAGGGGGAAATCATAGTAAAGTGTTAGGATTAGGGGCAAGTGTGTTTAGACTTACTTCA
This sequence comes from Cacajao melanocephalus, assembly GCA_963573385.1. Taxonomy (NCBI): domain Eukaryota; kingdom Metazoa; phylum Chordata; class Mammalia; order Primates; family Pitheciidae; genus Cacajao; species Cacajao melanocephalus. Next base: position 36,482 of record CAUYLG010039479.1, read on the forward strand.
AGGTTTAGTAGATTGTTTCCAGAGATGGCCCAAAAACTTCTTCCATCCCGCCTGTCTTTTGGCAATGTGACTTTGACACTCCTCCCGTCCAGAGATGGAGTCCAGTTTGAGCTGGCCTTGTGACTTGCTTTGACCAACTGAACGGAGTAGAAGTGGTGCTGTGTGGTTTCCAAGCTTAAGTCTTAAGAGGCCTCGAAGATTCCATTTTTGCCCTCTTGGGAGCTGGCTACTATGTAAAGAACTCTGGACTATCCTGCTGGAAAGGCCACATGGTGAGACAGAGAGGACCTGGAGGGTAAGAAGCCAGTGGCAGCCCAGGTGACTATAGGTACAACTGGCAGACACGTGCATGAGGCCATCCTGGCTGTTCCAGCCCTAGCCCAGCTCCCAGTGGAGTTCAGCTGTGTGGGTGACACCAGCCAACACAACATGAAGCAGTAAAACCTTCCAGCTGAGCCCAGACAACTCATAGAATCATCAAAAATAATAAATTGTTATTTCAGGCACTAAGTTTTGGGGCAGCTTGTTACACTGCAATAAATAATTGAAACTCTAGGAATGGGGTCAATTATTCTCAGGTGCCTTATAGAGGGGAAGGGTGAGGTCACTTAGGAAGAATGTATAGAGTGGTTACTTGGATGGCGGTGAGCACTTGACACGAAGGTGAGCCACCCCCATGGTGTCCAGCAGCCTTTAATCTGTGTGATTGGCTTGAAAAGATGACCTGGGCCAATCAGGTTTCTCTTTCTTAGGAATTTGGAATTGGGAAACGGGCTGGGCAGTCAACCACTGGAATAGAAGCTGAGGATGCTATGAAATACAATTGTCTCCCAAGAGACCTGGGTGAACCTCAGTAGACTGCAGTTATGTGCAATGTAAAACTCAGAGCAGGTGGAAACTCTCTGTGAGCAGAATGACTGAGGAGCAGATCAAGATGGGAAAGGATGTGCAGAGAGCAGCACATGAGAGAAACCGTGCTGCCCTGAGAGGGAGCTGCCTCTGGTCCTGACAGTTTCCCAAGTTCTAGCTAAGGACTGGCTATGGTGCCCATCTCTACACTTTCATGAGATTCTCCACATTGTTTCAACAAATGCCCCCAAAAGGAAAGTTGGTGGCCAGTGGTTTTGCTTGATTAACCACTTTTCCCAACCTCTCTTTCTAATAAAAAGCCCTGCCTCCCTGGTTCTCTGGTCAAGAAGTAGGGATGTGACTGAGACCTGACCAATTGCAGAGCATTGACCCCAGCTAAGACACTCTTCACTCTTATTTAGCGATGCCGGGAGATTTGGCTCTTTTTCTCTGAGGTTGTTAATGTGGGGCAATGTGAGCTGGGAACCCACCTGGCTGGTGAAAGAACGTGGAAGAAGCACATCTGGAAGGACAATGGTGCCACAGAGAGAGAAGCAGAAGGAGGGAGGGAGAGAGGATGCAACCGAATCTCTGGACCCAGCCATGCCTGAACTTCCCAATTACATGAGCCAACACACATCCCGTTTTGCTTAAGCTTGTGTGAGTTGGATTTTGTTCACTTGCAACCAAAAGTCCCAGCTAATCTATTCCCCATTACTCAACCTGCCATGAGTAGACCCTGTTCCTTGCCATCAAAGAATCCTGCCTAGATTCCTGGTTCAGTCTCTTTAAGAACTTTTCCCAGTCTGGGAACGGTGGCTTATGCCTGTAATCACAGCACTTTGGGAGGCTGAGGCGGGCAGATCACCTGAGGTCAGGAGTTCAAGACTAGCCTGACCAACATGGAGAAACCCCGTCTCTACTAAAAATACACAAAATAGCCGGGCATGGTGGTGCGTGCCTGTAATCTCAGCTACTCAGGAGGCTGAGGCAGGGGACTCACTTGAACGCAGGAGGCAGAGGTTGCAGTGATCCGAGATGATGCCACTGCACTCCAGCCTGGGCAACAGAGTGAGATTCCATCTCAAAACAAAACAAAACAAAACAAAGAAAGAAAGAAAAAGAACTTTCCTCAGATCCTTCTTTGGAAGGATTAGAGAACTTAATCCTCAACTGTTCTTTCCACCCTTCCCACCCTTGCAGGCTTCTGGCCATCCTCTCTGGCTTGCCTGTCGCTGGCTAATAGCTGGTGGGGTGCAGGGCTTCCCAGGCTCAGGGTTTTTGGACTTCAGCCAGCACTTTGCCTCCAGGTCCAGCACTTCGTCAGATGAATAAGCTGGGAACAGACCCCTTAGGGCACGACTCCAGGATCCCCACACCTGGCTACTCCCTTGGACAGCCCTGTGCCAGCACGCCTGGCCCTGTTGGCTAATGTTTAGTAAGACCTCAGGCAGATGCCACCTCCTCCATGAAGCCAGGGCTGCCCTTTGCTCTTTACCTGTTCCCCACCTCTCCCCAGTCAGGCAAGACGCTTCCTCCTCTGAGGCTCAGAGCCCACATTTTTTTTAAACTCTCTTTTCACATTCTGACTTGGATTCACTCCCATGGCTGAGAAGGCACAATAAGCAGTGGCCTTGATGTTAGGAGACCTGAGTTCAAGTCCCAGCTTGACCATTCTCTGGGCTTTGTTTTCTTGTCTTTAAAAAAAAAAAGGAGACTTAAATGTGTGCTGGGCTTAGCCGACAGCAGATCACATGGGACGTGTTTGTTGACTGTGAAGGACTATGTACAGTGAAGGGCCAATTGTTTGAGGGTTGGGAGGGCTTCATAGAGGAGGAGATCATTGAGATGGGAATGGGTGGCCCAGGGAGGAGCAATGGCTTGTGCACAGCACAAAAGCATAAGAGACCCCTTAGAAAACAGGGGCCATTCAGGATGGCTCAGTGCAGGGTGCAGGACAGGAAAGTGAGAGGAAGAAAAGCCTTTTGAGGTTGGCTGTCGCCAGATCATGCAGGACCTGGAGGGACATTTAAGGAGAAAATCACACAGAGAGGGGAGAGGAGCCTTTGAAGAGCTGACATGGTCAGATTTGTGCTTTAGGAAGATCACTCTGGCTCTTAGTGGCACCTAGATGGGGCAGAGGGCAAGGTCGAAAGTAGGAGGTGGACTAACTTGGCTGGGCTAGAGGTTATAGGAGCCTGAGTGGGTAGTTTGTGGGAGGAGGCAACCCAGGAGCTGTGTGTCCAAGGTGGACGGGGCAGAACTTCCCATCCCCCACCGTGGCCTCAGCTGAGAATAGCAGCCCCAGGTTCACAGGCTTCTGAGTCACCTCCTTAGGTTTATGGTTGCCCCGAGGCCAGGTCAGCCTCCTTCCTCTGTCCTAATTGCTTCCTGCCAAGGGAGCTGGCCACCTCCAAGTGTCCTTGAGGGAACGCTTGAAGAAGCAATTGAGCCATTCGGGAGGAGGCAGGCAGCTTCAGCCCCCACTGCCCCCAACTCTCTGCAGGGAATAGCGCTTCTCAGGCTGTCGGGGGACATTCATCCTCAAAAGGCTTTTTCTTCCTCTCACTTTTCTGTCCTGCACCCTGCACTGAGCCATCCTGAATGGCCCCCATTTCCTAAGGGGTCTCTTATGTTTCACACTTCACCGCCAACTCCCACCCGAACCCTTGACCATATTTTGCAGGGGCAGATCTCAGGGCTCTGGCTGGGTTCCTGTGAATGGTGGAACGGGTTATACACTGCACAATGACCCGTGACCAGCAGGAGAGGCAGAAGCTGAAATGCAGCATGTGGTCCTCTTGCGAAGGTGTGCACGCTAATATGACAGGGCCGTATTCACCCGGAAGAAGGGCCATCTTTTCCTCATTAGCCCAAAGGCGCCATCCACTGCCCAGCTGCGTACTTAACCATGCTGCTTCTGCTCAGAGGGGTGCTTTTTCCTAAGTCATACAAAGGGCACCATATGGACGAACTATAAACCCTGGCTCTTGGCCTTTCTTCCCTCTGGCCACTATCCTCCCATTTGGGCTCTTATGAGACCTTTCACTGGACAGAGGGGGAAACTAAGTCCCAATGTCTGCCGCCATTAGCTTCCTTCTGAGGGAATTGCTCACGTATCAGTGTCCAGTCTGGCCACAGATGGTTGGACTGTTGGAGAACACCTGACCTAAGGGATCCCACCCAAAGCTAAGTCAAACCAATCAGATCCTTTTGCTCGTGAATTGGAACTAAAAGGCACAGAGGGGAGTTGTCAATCACTGGTGAGTCTCCATACCGAGTTGGAGATTCAGCCACCATGTGCAACAAAACCAAAGAAGTGTGAAGAGAAGCCCAGGAAAGGGGCACGGATGCAAATATTGGCCAGGCGATGAGAGGCTGCAAGGCCGCGAGATGGTAAGGGACAGGCCCAGTTGCCAGGTCCAGTTCTCTTGAGGTTCAGCCATTCTTGATTTTCCATCTTTAGAGTCTCTTATAATCTGCTTCCCCGTTTCTTTGAATTAGTGAGTCTCATGCCATGTTCCCAGAGTCCTTGCTAGAACAAGGACCTTGGTCCCTCACTGAGTGAGCTCCCAGGCCTCTTCTCTCTCTTCCTCCCCACCCCAATCCTGTCCCAGCTTAGAGAAGAGCAGGAGCCCTCAGCACAGTTGCACCTTTTATTCACTGTCAGTGGGGAAAGAAACACACCACACAGCACAGTGTTGAGCAGTGAGGGCAGTCACTGAGGGCACAGCCAGGGCAGCACATCTGGAGGGCACAGGGGGCTACACTGGAGCTGGACCCCTTCCCTGCCACCCAGACCCCCTGTTTCCCAAGCCTCCTCTCTCCTGCTGCCTGAAGGCCCTGGGTCTGACCAGCCTTCAACAAGCAGGAAGGGCTATACACCCTAGGAGGCCCAGTCCTGTCCCCACACTCTGGCAAAGGTAAAAAGAAAACCCTGAAAATTTCAGAAAGAAAATCCCATATTTTTCTGAGACTTTTTAATTGCTAGGTTTGAATTAGCTCTTTTTTCAAGAATGATGAGTTAGACATGTAAGAAATTCTTGACCCCACAATGATCTCTAAAGTCAGCTCAAAGCCTTACCCAGGGTGGATCTTGAGGAAATATTTGTTGCTTTAATAAATTTTTGTGTAAAAAATATTTACAGTGTCAGCTACCCTGCCTGGAGACCCCAGTGCCTTCTCTTATTCTCTCTCTTTCTTTTCTTTCCCCCATCCCACCCCATTCTCTCTCTGCAGCAAGGTAGATTTCTACCTCTAGGGACTCTGTCATTGTCAGAAAAGGATTTAGTGCCTTTACTTATGAACTAACTTTTTCTTAACTTTTGAGGTTCACGTAAGTTAAATAATCCTGACTACAACTCAAAGGACTAGAGTGGCCATCTGAAGTAGCCCTTGCTGATAATTTTTAAAGATAAGGAATAAGGTGCTCATCAATTAGCCCAAAAGGATGAATGAGGGCAGGGTATATGAGAAGGCAAATTTTGAGACCTTGCAGTTGACAGAGTAATTGCAAGAAGACTCGAATTTCAAAGGAGAGTTTGGATATATCAGTATTTTGATTGTCTGTATATTTTTGTGTCTGTGCAAGTCATACATAAATCTCTCTGCTAGCCTTGTGCTTTGTGGCAAGTCTCTCTCAGCTGGTGCAGGGATGGGAGACCTGTGTCTCTTCTGAAGGCAGGGCCGGTGCTCTACCACAGTGCTCCTGAGCACACAGTCCCTGGGACACCAGGAGTATGTGGGAGCAAGGCCTGGTCCACCTGTGGTTCCTCCCATCAGCAAGATGGTGGTCCCAGTTCCTGGCCTGGCATTGTGTGTTCACACTGCTGGGCTGTCTGAGAATATTAGGCCTGACCAGCAAAAATCACCCATGGGTATGTGTGTCCAGAAGCCTGGAGCAATCAAATATGCCTTCATGGGTAGGACTTGCCCACCAGCTTGGAAAAAACAAAAACAATTCTCTTAGGGAAGATGATGGTGGTAAAGACAATGTAGGATCCTTTGAGGGTTCCAAGTCAGAGGCCTCCCAGGGCAGCACTGAGCTGTTAGCACAGCTGCCAGAAGCAGAACACAGGGTGCTTGAAAATGGGGGGACTTCAACCAAGCTTCTATTTTTTGGGGAAGAACACAATTGCAGAAATTTCTTAATGGGAAGCCTATAGAGGATGAAAACCCATGTAGCTTGGCCTGCTGTCAACCTGTGCACAGCTCAGTCACAGAAATGGACAGGGAAAAGATTCTGAAAAGAAGAAATCATCTTAGAGCCTTGGGTTCCAGCCTGTGTCACCTCCTGACTATGTGATCTTGCACAAGGAACTCTTCCTCTCTGAATCTCAGCTTCCAAGTCTAGAGAAAAGAAATGAAAATCCCCACCTCCCTGGGCTATGAGTATAGAATGAGATGGGGCAGATGGCGAGCCTTTGAAAGCCATGAAATTCTCTGTGACTGCGAGTTAGGCTAGATTCGACGTTTGCAGGGAAGGAACTCTACTTAGTGAAAAGCTTTTCACCAGAAGATTTGGGTCCCAGCTGAGCCAGGTTGGTGAACATCTATGTGTCTGTGGTACTGACTGACCACACAAGACGCACCCAATGGCCAGCTCCTGGGAGCAATGCAACAACCTTGAGGCATTGCTGGATAAACAACTGCCAGTTCCTGCCTAAGGATGTGAACTCCCCAGCCTCACCACATGGCTAGCCATGAGCAAGAGGATATTAAAAAGGTGGCAACCCAGTGACCTTGCTACCTCCAAGGGCCCAGTAGAGCTTAGGGCCAAGCTCTATTGGTCAGCATCCCCCAGAGTTTTCACCTGCAGAGAAGCAGGACAGGTGAGCACTGAGGAGTGAGGAGCGTGCTGCATCTCTTTCCTGCAGATACAATTTCCCCGCCCTGGGCTCAGCAATCATTTCCTACTCCCACCCTGGGCTGACAGCACCTGTGTACTAGACTGTTTTCACCGGCAGTTCAAGAGGAAATCAACTGTCACTGCACGTCAAAGCTAATTTCTGATCACAAGTACAGGAGAGAATCAAGTGAAAGACCTGATGAAGAAGCAAGATTAATTTTTCTGGCAGTCAAAGCATGCAGCTGTATAGCTCATGGATCCAAAATTGGAAAGCAGGCATTGGAAAGCAGAGCCAGCACACTTGGAAGATGAGGAACTACCTGGGGGATCTAAGACTTGGGGTTAGAAAAAGCCTTTTGAAAGGAGCATGCCTGGCACATTTTTAGGCATTTGGTCCATAAATTCAGTCTGGGTGCCTAAACAGTGGCCAGGTGAGCCTTTTCTTCTAGCTCCTTCTGATTCTGTGGCAATGGAGGAGCAAGTCCAGTTCTGAAACTAAACCAAATCCAGAAATGAACTATCAATATACGCTTGTCTCACTGTTTGCAAACCTTGTTTTTTTCTGTATCTGAAGTCAGCACCCAACCCGAGTAAGCATGTAATAGAAAGTTGCTTGTTGAATTGAAAAAGGTAATAAAGAGGAAGAGCTGAACCAGCAAAAACTGCTGAGAGTGGCAGCTCAGGACTTAGCCTGAAAAGGTGTTATCTGGTAAACGTCATGGTATTTTCTCCCTTTTTTCTCAGTTTTTTCCCTTGAAAATTAGTATTTTCTCTTATTCATTTAATCATTTTATAAGAAACCAAGTAATATAGAGTATATTTTAACCTTGAAAAATAATAAAATGACTTTAGCTTCTTTAAAGGGTACTAAAAAAATAAGTATTACATAAATTTCATTTTTCTTAAAAGTTTCACTCACATGGCTCCTAAACTTCCAAATACTCTTCATTTTATCCTTCTGTAGCTTTATGTGGAGCTAAGCTGGAAGATGAAATAGCTCCTCCCAGACTAACCAGCCTTCCAGCACCTTCTGCTCAGCTGAGACCCTGACCGCTGGAAGTTTGCCTCACAACCCTATGAGATTCCAGAGGGCACAGGATGTGTCCTGTAAATGACCATCCTTAGCACCTAGAGGTGCCTAGCGTTGAACAGGCGCTCAATAACCATTAGCTGAAGAAAGGACTGAATGAAAACTCCAAAAGCTGGGGCTGGAAGGGCCAGGTAGAGTAGAAGGGACAGGGAAGAGGCCACCTTTATGGGATCTGGAGCCTCAGGAATGGACAGACCCAGTTTGGCCCTGTGACAGACCTGTGGGACCACATCCTATAAAGCATAATCCCAGGATCAAGAGAATTTTGAACCAGAACCCTAGGCCCCCAAACTCCTTCACCTCACCTCCTGGAGCAAAAGCCAACTCCCCTATGCCCAATGGATGTTGGTTCTGTGCCAAGTGGGAGGTGGGGCTAGAAGACAGGATACCAGAGGACCTGCCTCTTTTGCAGGGTGAGGTGGTCCTTCAGGGATCTTGATGGAGGGGAGGAAGAGCTTAGGGAGAGGATTGGGTGGGCCAGAGAGTGGGGCTGGCTGGAGTGTCCCTCCCCCTGGGAGGTCAGCCAGGGAGATCATCAGGTCGGGAGGTGGCCATGCCCCTTCTGGCCAGGGACCCTGCTCCTCACCGGCCTCTACTTCTGCATGTCACACTGCAGCAGCAACACAATGGATGGGTCACTCTTGGCTGCCTCCTTGAACTCCTCCAATGTAATCTGGTCATCCTTATCCTGGTCCATCTTCTTGAAGATCTTGTCCACACGCTGCTGGGGCGTGAGCCCGTCCTGGTTCATGCGCATCATGATCACGGTGCCTACCATCTTGTAGATTGCCTGGGGAAGGAAGGAGAGAGGTATGAACACCCCCACAAGGGGCCTGGAGAACGAGGGAGGTGCGAACACTCACAAGGGGACCTGAAAAGCAGGAGGTGAAGGAAGGGGATCCGGCAGGGAGAATGCTGCGGGGTAGCGAGGATACTGGAAGGTATAAGTAGCCATTAAGACTGGATATTTGATGAGGAACTCATTTTTTATTGAGACTGAATAATGTTTATGTAGATGAAACATGCCAAAAGCCCACCTCCATGGAAGTTTCCTAACTAGGAGAGCTGACTGATGGGGCTCCTGGATCCCACTCTGACCACCTTCCCTTCACTCTCCCCTCTCAGGGCTCTCCCACTCTCCTTGAACTCTGCAAAGAAAGGCCGACCTGCCTTAATTTCCCCTCAGCATGGAATGCTCTCCCCCAGGCATCTAGCAGTAACGGCCTCACCGCGGTCAGGCTGCTGCTAACTTTCCACCTTATGTAAAATCACTTCTCCACCAGCTCTCTCCCAGCACTTTGCTTAGTGTATCTTCCTCATAGCACCTACGGCCTGACGCCGCACGTCTTCATTCATTTATTTTTTTAAAAAATTTCTCACTAAAAGGAATGCCCCATGAAAGCAGGAACTGGCAGGCGCTCAATCCCCGCCTGCTGACAGATTAGCGGAAAACATCAGCTACGAGGTCAGACTCCCTAGATTGCAAGCACTGAGCCCCGGCCTGTGGTCGGCCACGGGATGGTAGGAGGCGGGATCGGAGGCTGGGGAGCAGCGGGGAGGGAGTCCCTAGGCCCGAGAGCAGCGCGGAGGCAGGGGCCGGGGTGGCGAAGCGAAGCGCTGGCCTCAGAAACAGCGGCGCCCGCGCGGCCCCGCACCTCGATGATCTCCAGCATCTCCAGGCGCGTGATGCGCCCGTCGCCGTCCAGGTCGTACATCTCAAAGGCCCAGTTGAGCTTCTGCTCGAAGCTGCCGCGGGAGGTGACCGACAAGGCACAGATGAACTCCCGAAAGTCGATGGTGCCGTCGCCGTTCTTGTCGAAGGTGCGGAAAGCGTGCTGCGCGAACTTGGAGGCGTCGCCATAGGGGAAGAACTGGGGGGTGTGTGTGTGGCGGGTTAGGGCGCAGCGACAGCCTCCCCCGGCCCCCTCCCACCCAGGGAACCTCCCCCGCATCCCAGGTGCCTCGCCTCTCCCGCACCCCGGGTGCCTCGCCTACCCCCTACCCGGAGTGCCCTCACCTCCTCCCACCCCGGGTGCTTCACCTCCTCCCACCCCTGGTTCTTTACTTTACCCCCACCCCAGGTGCCTCACCTCCTCCCAACCCCGGTGCTTCACCTCATTCCCCACCCTGGGTACCTCATCCCCATCCCATCCCAGGGTGCCCCACCTTCCCCAACCCGGGGTACCTGGCTTCCCCGACCCCAGGTGCGGGCCGCCTACCTTAATGTAGAGCTGCTGGAACTCCTCCAGGTTGAGGATGCCACTGGGGCAGTCCTTCAGGAAGCCCTTGTACCACTGCTTCAACTCCTGCTCACTGAACTCAGTGTTCTGAACCAGGTCCTCCAGCACCTCAGGGGCCAGCTTGCTGTTGGTCTTCCCCATGGCAGGGCCTGTGGGACAGACGGCTACCTCTAACTGGGTCCAGGGCAAGGTCCTGCCTCAGCCACAGCTGCCCCCTCCCCTGTCACACACAAGGTGAGGCTGCAGGTTCCTTCCCTCATGTCACTCCCCCATAATGGGGCCTCCCCTCACAACACCTGCACTCAGGTAGGTTTCCTCTCCTGGCCCCCAGGGTCTCCCGTCTTCCAGGTCTCAGCTCACCTCTTCACTGACCTTGCAGCCCTCCAGTCTTCATCCTCTCCCCTCCTGCTCACACCTTCCATGGCTCCCATGCCCACAAACTAAGGCCTTGACTCATCCCCTTGCAATGTAGGGCTTTCTGTAGTCAGCCCCCACCCTCCCTGGCAGGTTTCTCTCCTGAGAAGGGACCCAAGGCAGGTTCCTTGTGTGTCCCCCTGGCACTGTCTCCCAATTTTTTCCTCAAGGCTTTCTTGGGCCACCCCAGCAGGCAGCTTCTCTCCTGCTCTTTCCTCTGGACAAATAGAAATCCTCTACTGACATCTGGCTTCTCATTAACCCATTCATTCGCTGAGCATTTATTGAGACTGACTGTGGGCTAAGCCCTGTGCCAGTGATGGAGACAAAGCAGACATGAGCCAACCTTCAATAACTTGTAACTGGGTCAAAGAGGCAGATGGCTGGTTACAAAGGGCCTCCAATCCATGCCAAGAAATCTGGACTTCACCTGCGGGGAACAGACGCTCCTGGGATTTTTTAAAGCAAGGGCTGGGAAGATTGCATTCATTCCACAACATTTACAGAATGCTTACGATATGCCCAGTCTTGAACGAGGCACTGGGGACCCAAGAGAAGGTATGTGTTTTATAATTTTTCTAGGCCAGGCACCATATTTCATGCCTGTAATCCCAGTAATTTGGGAGGCCGAGATGAGAAGACAGCTTGAGGTCAGGAGTTTGAGACCAGCCTGGGCAATACAGTGAGACCTAGTCTCTACAAAAAATTGAAAAATTTGCTGAGTGTGGTGGTGCATGCCTGTAGTCCCAGCTACTTGAGAGGATCACTTGAGCCTGGGAGGCAGGGGTTGCAGTGAGCTGAGATGCCACCACTTCGCTACAGCCTAGGCGATAAAGAAGGGCCCTGTCTCAAAAAAGAAAAAAAAAGAATTTTTTCCTTTGGCCACAGCATGCAAGATGACCTGGGGTGGGGGCAGGCAGGTAAAGCAGGGAGGGTCCTGCTACACAGTTCAGGTGACAGACAGTGCCACTAGGGTGAGGCTCATGGACAGACATGGATGTGCTGAGACGTTAAGGAGGGCACTGGCAGGACTTTGCAATTGATTGGATGTGGGAGTAAGAGGAGTTGAGGCAGAGGCTCAGATTTGAGGCTCAGTGGATAGAAGTGTTGCTGAGAAGCAGGTTTTGGAAGGATCAAGAGTTACTCCCTAGTGAGAATGTGAGTCCCTAAGAGGCCTGTGCCAGGAAATGTGTTTGAAGAGGTACAGGCCCTCCCCAGGAAGCCTGGCCAGACCTTGAAGGCAGGGTGGGCCCTCCTGTCTGACCTCCCTGGGAGGAATGTCCCTGCAGAGTCTGGGTTTCCCAGGACATAACCTGGGAGGTGCCTCTGACCTGCCTAGTCAGGAAGGTCAGGCTCCCACCCCAGGGTAGCCTGTCCAGGAGATACTCTAGAAAAGAAAGTCCTTGGTCTGGCAGAAGGAATTCCACTCCCATAGCCCAATCTCTGCCAGTGGGCTTCTAATGCTTACTGCTGGGAAAATACTAAACAGCAAATCTGAGGTTGGTCCATTCCTTCCCACTCCCCTTTGCTGAGCTGACCATAGGCTAGTTACAGGTCATCTCTGAACCTCAGATTCCTCCACTGGGCCATAAGGAAGATCAAGGAGCAGTGCAGGTAGCAACATGCTTCTCCACTCCCAGAGGATGAGGAACTGTATGCCTTCAGGAAAAGCCGGGGGAGGGGGGGCTGCAGGGAGCATGCCATCTTCAGGAACCTGAGGCTGTGCAGACAATGGCTACGCTGGGGCCAGAGGCAAGGATGCCTCTGGAACACCCATGGGCAAAAGGAGGCAGGCCCCACCCCTTTCCCAAATCCAAAGGATTCTGAAGTCTCAGGGTATAGTCAAGGAAGCTGGAGAAGCCAGAGGCAGAGGTATCTGATGGAGGCAGGCAGAACCTCTCCCACTGTCTTCTGTAGGATGCGCCTGAGAGATGCATGAGGGGCTGGGTCTGTGTGGGAGCATGTCAATGTCTGAGGCTGCAAATCTGTCAGAGCGCACACGTCTCTCTGTGTGTGTCACAGTGTCTGTGTGGCTCTCACCTTATGCCCCTTTTCTCCTCCCTGCTCTGTGCTGCCTTTTCCACAATCCTCTGTCTCCTGCAGTCCTACCTGTTCCCTGCTCTTACTGGGTCTCAGACCCAGACTATGCTTCTTCCTTTATTTTTCCTCATTCTCTCTACTGCTAGATCATTAGAAGGTCTAAGCTGAGTCTGGGCAAGACAATGAGACCCCATTTCTACACAAAATTTAAAAATTAGCCAGACATGGTGGCTCCTGCCTGTAGTCCCAGCTACTCAGAGGCTGAGGTGGGAGGGTCACCTGAGCCCAGGAGGTTGAGGTTGCAGTGAGTCATGATCGAGCCACTGCACTCCTGAGCAACATATCAAGACCCTGTCTCAAAAAAAAAGAAAGTAAATAAAAAATTAAGAAAAGAAGGTCAAAACTGGCAGTGTCCTTTAAGATCATCCCCTTATAAGGCCAGGTGTGGTGGCTCATGCCTGTAATCCTAGCACTTTGGGAGGCCAAGGCAGGCAGATCATGAGGTCAAGAAAATTGAGAACATTCTGGCCAACACAGTGAAACTCTGTCTCTACTAAAAATATAAAAAAAATAGCTGGGCATGGTGGTGTGCGCCTGTAGTCCCAGCTACTCAGGAGGCTGAGGCAGGAGAATCGCTTGAACCTGCTTGAACCGGGGCAGAGGTTGCAGTGAGCCGAGTTCATGCCACTGCACTCCAGCCTGGCAACAGAATGAGACTCCATCTTAAAAAAAAAAAAAAGATCATCCCCTTATTTCAGTGGAAACAGAAATAGAGAGACAGGAGAAAACTGGCTCAGGATTACACAGCAGGTCAGTGGGAGGTCCCAGATGAGCACTCAGGCTGACTGTGCCACCTGCCTGGACCACCTTCTCCAAATCACAGCAACTCTTTTTCAGCATAGATCTTCTCTGCCTACATTTGCCCTCTGGGAAAATCAGAGTTCTGATCTCCCTTTTCACCCCAGTGGAACCATCTGGGGTAGGGTCACAATCTCTGACACCAAAAGAGGTAGCCACTCCTAGGGGTGCCCACAGCACCTCTGAGCCAGCAAATCTACAGCCAGACTTGCTCCCAATCCGAGATGGTCAGACTGTCTCTGCTGCCCCTTCCTTCTCTCTCTCATTCCTGGGATGTGGGGAACACAATCTTAGTTACCTTCCTTTTCTTCTCTTCCCTTTGCCCTAGGTCTAACTTGCCATCAAGTCCTGTTGTCCCTTATTTTGAAGTGGTCTTGGTACCTTCATTATGTACATAGCCAGGGACACAGTGGAGGGGGCTGAAATCAAGCTATGCTCATGCCCATGGAGCTTCCCTGCCTCGCAGGAAGTGCCTTTCTTTTGATTCCTCTGTTAGGAGGAAGTGGCTTTTCCCCACCAGAGGTACAATATAGGCTAGAAGTGGCCATGCCATAGGCCCCCTGAAACTCCAGAATCCTCTAGAATCTGGTCTCGAGGTGCCTACCTATCTAGCCTCAGCTCTTATTGTTCACCTCACCACTGCACACTCCTCTCAAGCCAGGCTTCTCACAGCCAGACATGCCTCACCTATCTGCTAAGCTATTTTCCTCTTCTCTAACATCCTTGCTTCTCTCCTGGGCTATAATCAGTCTGCAGGTCCTGGCTGAGGCCTGCTTCCTTATGATCAGCCTTTTCTAGTCTGGATAGTGGAGAGTCAGCAGCCTGGGCTCAGTGCTTTGGGCATAGTCAGTCCCCCATAAGCATGTAGACTTCAGAGCCCTCTGTGCTGTAGAATTCCTGGATGCAGTCCGATTTGAGATAGGGCCTTTGCATTAAACCTCTGCTTGAGTCAGAAAAAAATTCCCCAGACCTTTTTGCTCAATGGCAAGGAGTTAATCCCCTCCAATATGCCCCAGTCCACTTTTGAGAAGGTTGAAGAGTGAGACAAGTTTATTTTTCCCATGGGGAAAATAAAAGTGCTTTTCCCCATACACCCACTTCTCCCAGTGAGTGCTTAGTCCTCACTGGGTCTGGGACCCATAAGAGCAGGGGTTTTTCTCTCTTACAGCTCCCCTACACTGGTTCCCACTCTTCCTTCTGTGCCTGCACAGAACTGCCCTGTGGAGACGTAGTGGCAATGCCTAGGATACAGTGATGTTCAATGAATGTCTCTTGGTGGATTATGTAAGAGGAGCAGAACCCCCTTCTTCCTCCCTGGATCTATGTCAGGCTGTTTTGTTTATCTGCTTTCTCCTGCTATCACACTCACTTCAGAGACAATGGAACCCAGACCTAGGGAAGGGAGGGGTTCACTCAAGGTCAACTATAGCCCATCAGCAGCAAAGCTAAGGCCAGAACCCAGCTGGGGACATGTTCTACTGGAGCTGTGGCCCTGCTAAACATGGGCAGGCTCCTCTGCTTACCTCTTGAGGGATGTCCTCCAGCTGTGAAGGAGCTGGGACTGCCCCATACACAAAATCACTGCCCTAGTGTGCCCAGAGGTTTCTTCAAGAGGGCTAAGCAGGGCTGTGGGCTTTGAATGGAGAGGTGGCTGTGGCTTTGAATGGGAGGGACTGAAGGAAGCAATAATCCCACACCCTCACCCAGCTTCAGAGGAGCCGGTGCTGAGGCGGTTGCCATAGTGACAACAGCTCCCTGGTCAGGAGATTTCTGTCTTTCCTCTCCTCCCTTTGCTCTTTCCCAAGCAGCAGCAATAGCAGCAGCAGTCAGGTCTTTTCCCTCTCCTTAATGAGAGGCAGGGGATGACACACAAAGAGTAAGTCCTGCTGGCTACCTTCAGTTTGGAGCTGTCCATGTCGGGATGGGCTGGTGGTCTAGGAGGAGCTCTATTTAACAGAAGGGGCCTGGAGAGTGTGTGGGAGGCGGTAGCCTGTACCTAGGCCTAGGTAAGAAGGAATGTGCTTTCAGTGAGTTCTAAAACACACTGCCCCCACCCAAGCCTCCTCTCTTTAATGTCCTCTTGGTTCAGGGTCCTGTTTTTCCATAATCAGCCATAGGACCAGAGTGTCTTAGTGCTGGAAGACTGTTCAAGTTCATCTCACCCAGTCTACCCTCTCTCCTATACCCCTCCCCATTTCATGAAGGATCAGAGAGGAGTGACTTGGGCAAAGTCAAACTTTGCCTGTGCAAGATTTGAACCCAGCTCATCTGCCCTTCAGGTGCAGTCCGCTTTAGGGCCAGGAACACCACAGCCCACATGGCACTTTGGCAGGGTCCCCACGGAGCAGCAGGAAGATGGGAGAGAGGAAGCAAAATAGTCATACAAATTAGAAACATTTGACAGGCAGAATGAGAGGACTTGGCGCCTGGCTGTGAGCAGGGAGGGAGGAGGTGTGGAGGTTGGGGCCTTGGCAGCAACTGGACTGACAGGGTATGGGTGGTCTACTCGGGGTGGTGTCCTTGGTTCATCCTCCTGCCAGAGTGAGAGATGCCAAATATGGGGTCTCTGCCTAGCACTGGGGGCCACTGGGGAGGGCTGCTGAGCTGTGTCAGGAGAAAAACTGGGGAAAGGGGATCGTTTCTCCCTCAGGTATGCTGTGGGCTCTATCAGATTGAGGAGTGGGAAGTGGGGACAGTGTCAGGGGACAAGGAGGACGGAGCGCTCTACGGAGGGGGAGGCTGTCTTTGAGGGCAGAAGGTCCCTGATGAGAGGTGGCTGGGGGCTATCTGCGGAGGTGGGAGCTTGCCATGGGGTTGGGCAGACAACCCATATCCAAACAGGAGGGAGGGTGACCAGCGCCTCCGGCTAGCACCAGTGCCACCACACCCCCAGATGTGTGTGTGCATCTGTGTATGTGTGTGCGCGCGCGTGTATGTTGGGGGCCAGGGCAATGGTTATTCTCACCTGAGCTGGGGATAAGGAGGTAGCTTTGTCTCCTTCTCTACACCCATGGGCCTGGACTGAGGTGGGGGTCCCCTGCCCAGGAGCGGGCTCTCCAGCTGCTGCCGCCTAAGGCGGAACCACGGGTGAGGGAGATGAATCGGGGCAGGACATGAGGATGGGAGGGGAGAGTGGAGGGGGAGGGGGCCAGGGCCTGCGCCCGGTGGGGTTGCCTCGAGAGCTCGGTCCCACCCGCATTACCTGAGGCCGCTCGCCGAGTCGCTGGATGGCTCCGAGCCTCCGCGGGCCGTGGGGACCGAGGCCGGCTGGCGGGCCCGCAGCTGTGCTCTCCGAGGTCCGCGCCGGAGCCGCTTCCCAGCTCTTGTATCACTATGTGCCTCCCAAAGGCGACACGATTTGCATAAGCCCCGCCCCATCCCGGGCAGGTTGCACGGCTATTGGCTCCTCTGGAGCGGAGTGGCAGGCAGGGTTTCAGGTGGGGACCGGGTGGCCAGTGAGGCCCGGCCGCAGGAGCGCACCCTGCCTGCCAGCGCTGACCTTCCCGGAATCGCTGGGAAGCCGGAGGGCTGTACCCCCATCTGCACCCCTGCCCTGAGGCTCAGCCCCCCGGCTTACAAGTCTGGGGTGAAAAGGGTCGACGATGGAAGTGGAGTCTCAAAAACAACCGCACCGTTGCCATGGAAACGGGAGAACCATAGCCGAATCTCTAAGCTTCCTTTCCTGGGCCCCAGCATGGGTGGGGGCGGAAGAGGGGATGAATCACAAGATGAGACCCCCCCCACCCATATCCCACCCGAAATTGGAGGGGGGCAGAGAGGAGCTACAGAGGAGCTGGGAGGAAGAGGGAGGAGGTAATTGGTCAGCAGCTCTGACCCTGTCCACGGCTCTGCGTCCCTCCCCCCCCCCCACGCACCCACTCCCCTCACGCCGTCGGGCAGAGAGGAGGGTGCTGGGTGCGCGCAGAGAGCGCGGTCTGGGTGGCGAAGTCCCCAGCCTAGCCCCGCGCTAGTCGTGGGTCCCCTCCAGCCACCCCTCTGGTCCTTCATTCCTGTCCCTTCTCAGACGGGCTCTCCTCCTTTCTCACGGACCCCCAAGAGGCCTCTCGCTTTGTCCCCAAGAAGGACCCCTCTGCCTACCCATGGATCCTCCATTCCCCACCCTCCCGTCTTCCCGTCCCGTAGACAGAGCCGGTCCCCAGCAGCCGCCAGTCTCCGGCTTCGGATGTTGACACAAACCCGAGGCGGTTTATACTGAGCGGGTCTGGAAGCTTTCAGGGCCTCGGGAACACCTCCTCCCCGCACTTGAGGGTCTCCCCAGAGCCGGGCCCAGCCGCCTGGGTTGCACTGGCTCCTGAGAGCTCCCCACCCGAGGCGGTGGGAAGGAACACTTTTAGGCCAAACTGGGGGCAAAAGGGAGCAGATATCCCCAGGTTGGGCCACGTGCGGGGGAGGGACTTCTAAGGATCTGTCAAAAGTCAGGGCGGGAGGCTGGGGATTGGCCTAACGCGAGCGCGGAGGCTAAAGAGCAGCGGTGAGAGGCGGAGCTTTGTCCGCACAGCGAAGGTAGAGGTGGGCGGGACGGGGCGATGGGGGATGGGGACAGATCTGCCACGAGTGGGGGAGAGGCTTCTGGAACTGGTCCCGGAAACGCCCGAGCCAGGCTCGCTGGAGGAAGAACCCGTGGTTGTCCCTTTTCTTTAGGAACTGTCCCGTTGCCCCTTGAAACGGTTTTGCTCTCATTCTCGCATCTGCGGACTGTGTCTTCTCTCTGTGGCCTTAGCTGGGGGCTGAGGGCTCCAAGGAACCTGCAGCTCTAGCAGGAGACGCATCTTTGGCACTATGAGTTGATGATTTATGAAAGACAGGTGTTCGAAACTCCTAACTCTTTCACTTTCCTGATACCTTCTCAGCTCTGGGTCTTGGGGACCCAAAGATGGGCGAGAACTCCCCTTGCTCACAGTAACCATAATCCAAGGCATGAAGAAGTGGGGAGAGCCAACATGGGTTATTAGAAGAAGTGACATCTGAAACCCTAACATTGAGTCTCATTTTTGCCAATGATTCTATTTATGACCATGGGCAAAACTCTTCTAATGTGGAAGCTGGCACAGGAGATCTGGAGGAGCAGGGAGAAATTTTCAACTAGGAGGGTCAAGAAAGACTGTCTCTTGGACAGAAGTATGTGGACATGAATCTGACTGCTCCACTTAGAGTCCTGAGGCCCTTAAAAATAGCTAATGTGTACTGAGAGCTTACTTTGTGCCAGGTGCTATTCCAGCATATGTATTACCTAATTTATTCCCCATAAGAGCTCTGTGAGGCAGGCTCTATTATTACTCCCACTTAACAGATGAGGAAATCGAGGCACAGAGCAGTTAAGTGACTGACCCAAGTTCGCATTGCTTGTAAAGAGAGCTCCAGGAGAGATCCAAGATGGCCGATTAACAACAGCTCAGTATTGTAGCTCCCAGTGAAAGCGCAGAGAGCGAGTGGACACCGCACTTTCAGACGAATTTTTGTTGCCCACAGACTAGGAGATTCCCGGCGGAGGAGCCACACGGGTCGCCAGCGCGACTTTTTTGGCCGGTGCGGCTATTTTGCCGGCGCCCCAGCACGGCGCTTCTC